>VNJN01006382.1:0-22640 GCA_008042485.1 Drosophila mayri
TAGCGCAGAGAACAGGTCATTCGCTTTGCGAAAAGTGGCCATTATCTCAGAAAATCCGCTCCTGGTCTGACGCATGAAGGATGATATTTCCTTCTCAACCGGTCGACAGGCCTCACAGCAATAACGCAGGCCCTTTTTGCTGGACACTACATCAGCCATTCGACCTGTCATCTCGATGCACTTAACATGCACAACTGCCTCGCAAAGCCAGCAATGGAAACTTGGCTGGTCTGCCAAAACATTTTTTTGGCAATTTTTTATAACACAGATAATATTCTGAGACATGTTCACCAATCCTAAACCACAGTGCACACAATCAAAACCAAAAAACTAAAGAGAGGGAGATAGAACAAAAGAGCGCAAGAGTTAGAATATGAGCAGCAGAAAACACAAGAGCGATGAGAGCTATGAACAGCTTAGATGCAGCTTATAGCACACGGCACTCGAGCGGGGGAGAGAAGAAAAAATAAAAACGGTACAAGAGCAAAGAGGAGGAAAATAAAATAAGATAACCGTCTTAGCACAAAACTAAAAAGTTATTATTTATGCAAATTAATTACACAGAAAAGTGCATGCACGCGCGTTAGCGAAACGGTATATTATTATTGATATTAGATGATAAATTAGAGGAAACGCCGGTGGTTTAAATTCACAATGAACACAAAAGTCGGAGCGCAAAACAAAAACACGACCGTCCGCTACGAAGAGAGAGAATCGATCTGAGCGCTGCATTAAGCATTGACCCGCTCAACCCTCGCCGCAGAGGAGGTAGCGAAGGGAGTGAAACGGTCCTCTTAGCTCTCAGCAAACACCTCAACACGGTCTTGCGGGGACTTGGCCCAGCTCCCATCTTCTCTTTTTACAGGAAACTTCGGAGAACCCTGCCTCTTACTCTGTCCTACAATCTTCCAAAGAGCATAGTTGGTGTCCCTGTCCGGGCTTACCTCCTCCAACTCCTTATCCAACCGTTTCTGCCACAGAAGATTTAACAACTTCTTCACCCTGTTACCCAACCTTCGATAGACCCTCAGTACAGCTACATCATAGGACCTTGCATACATCCTCCTGAGCCTGTGTTTGAACTCAATGAGAGCCCTAAGCTCCGGGGGAAGTGGAGGGGAGGACCTGAAAGAGAGACTGCTGGTGGGCACAGCAAGCTCCGCTGCAGCAATGACTTTTTGCTCCAAAAGCAAGGCAGCATCATCCACATCATCCGCAGTGTAAATCTCCATTTCCAGGTGAATGGAGTCCTCCAGCAACCTCTTAAACCTACAGACATCAGATCCAAAAGGAAGCAGCGTCCTTTTAGGCACAGCGACACACCCCGCTAACTGTAGGCCGATAATGAGCGAAATGTGATCCGAGCTGAGCTCAAAGGAGTCTTCAATAGTCAGCCTACGACCTTGAAGACCTTTCAAGAGTGTGAAATCCAAGGCAGAGGAGGTTCAGCCATTACAGGGGAAACAGGTGGGTCTTCCTGTGGCCAACAAATCCGCTCCCAAGTTGTCCAGAGCTTCCACAATTGCAGCTCCTCTCCTATCCGCTCTCACACTGCCCCATCTGCGATGCTTAGCATTAAAATCACCTCCGATAATAGCTTTGTCTCCACAAATGTTTAGCATGGCCTCAAAGGCATCACATGTCCAGGCAGGACAAGGCGGCAAGTAAACCGAAGCCACATCCAGTTCACCCATGCCAGAGCTGAGCATGTCGTTCAAAAGAATTCATTTGGGACATTTATTTTGAAAGATGAAATATCCCTAGCGTAAGAAAATTTGAAAAAAAAAATTTTCAATAACAAAAATATTTTTTTCTGACTCAAACATTTTTTTTTATTGGAAAATATACCAAAAAGTAAAGATATTTTATCAGAATCAGTTTCAAAAATAAAACCCTGCTCATATGTGGCAGAAATGCCTTAAATTTGAAAATATGTGAAATAACCCGTGCTGAATTTTTGGAGGTTTGAACAAGGAACGTAAGCGAAATTCACGTGTAGAACAGTCAGTGATGGCGTTTGGCCATGACATTTGGTAATTTTATATTGAAATAACATATTTCCAAACTATGTTTTGAATTTACAAACAGATTTCGAAGATTTCGGAAAGATGAAGCCAGAAATTTAGACATAATGCAAGTTTATAATGAAAACTTTACGTGTACATACGAATGGTGATCTTATGGAGGTGCTACTGATATCAAACGATATATTTCATTAAAATTTTTTAACACCACCGTAAATTAGGAACTAAGAGCTTTTAGAAAATGAAAAGGAACATATTCATTGCGCATTCATTATTACAAGGAAAAATTTCTAAAAATAAGACGGATATATTCATGTTAGAATGATAAGAAAGTAAACCAGGCTAATGAAATATGTTTCAGAAGATTTATCAACGGGAAGGAGTCGAATTGCGAGACGAGGAATGTGGGCTTCTAGAGTAGAATTTTCGAGCCAGAGGAAAGATATATGGCAATCTTCAAAGGAAAGAATGTAAGGTCGCAAACGGATTGCGGGCAGCAGAGAATACTCAATGGATCGGCACTGATCACATTTAGTGGGTGTAGGACGATGATAAATAATGTCCAATATGAGGCAGTGGAGAAACTCGGCTCAGTAAGGTTAAACTTGGAAATACCCCAGATCGAGGCCATCCAGAAGAACAGAACAACCCAAGAGTTGCGGATACACGAGGATGGAAGATATCGAAACGAGAATACAGATTAACAGAATACGAGCAGGAACGGCCAGACACACAACAACCACCTACGCAATACTGGGTGTTCTGATGTTGATAATGGCGGCCTTAGCCTATTTTCCAAAAAGAACGACTACGTTCACACCAGCTACGCCAATCGTAACGGTCGCGCCAACCGTTGCTCCCTTGCCACCTTCACACCTACCAGGAGGAGCTACCGCCTGGACATACACCCTCGGCGGTCCCCACCAAAACCTCTTCGACAGGCCGTGAGTGAAACCGCCACAGCACACAACCTCAGCACTGACAATTAAATCACCGCAACTCATATTCTCAGCACCGACAAGTAGACCACCGCCACTCGCAATATACCGTCGGCGAGCACGTCGAAACTCCGTGGTCGCCCGCCGGTAGGAAACGTCAACGCAGAACTAAACGCACGGGTCACTTCGGAAGCCGGACCCAAGATACATCCTCTCCAATTATGGCCCTCCCGCAAGATCAAGAAAGAAAGAAAGAATTTCAAATAAACTATTGACTATTGGTTCGAATCGCAAATTAGCCATACGTCTTTCACGGTGTACCGCGGTAAACCCCATCAATCAAGAAATCCGGGAACCTACGTCATTGTAACTCGCGCAGTCCATAGCGCAGGTGTTAGGCGATGCGGCGGAGATCAGGGCCATGTCCGATGATTCCAAGGTGTCCTTCCTTGAGATTTGGGAGCTGGATGCGCTAACCAAGGAGCCGAGGTTGGTGACGGCGATCGCCGAGCAATTCTAGATTGACAGGGAAAAGTTCAAAGTGTGGAGCATCCGCCCTAGCTATGCTGAATCGCAGATGGCTGTGATCTGCTTTCCTTGCAGCCTGGCCAGGGTGGTGCTCAAGAGCGGAGTGATCCGCTTACGCTGATCCTTGTGCTGCATTAGGGAACGTACCGGCCTACCAAGGTGCTATAGATGCCTGGAGCCAGGGCATCCTAAACCTGAATCATTGAGGGGCCGGGCAGGACCAGATCATGGAGACCGTGCGTGATACTAATGCGGTGGTGGAGGTGCTCAGCGAGCCGTACACGACTGGTAGCTCATATGGATGGGCCTTTGACCTTTCTGGAAAGGCGGCCTTATAGTTGTGTGGTGGAGGAACTGCTCAGCTGTCCGATGCCAGGTCGGCGAACGGCTTCGTCCGCGGGAAACTGGATGGGACGTGGGTCGCTAGCGACATCAAAGGCCGATGCAGCGTCGTAGTTGGCGGAGACTTCAACGCCCTGGGCCCAAGATTGGGGCTCACCGTCAACAAATTCCAAATCGCATCGTCGTGGAGTTCTTTGCTTAATTGCACATCGTGCTGCTCAACGAGGGCACGCAGCAAACGTTCAACAGAGCGGGAGCGATAACATCGCGGCGCTGCGCTCCGCCTGACTGCGAGCCCGAAGGCAGACCTATAGGGCACGCAATTTGCCGAACCCGCTGCTATGCGGCGCGAACCGGGCAGCGAGGAAAGCTCTGAAAAAAGCTATTCGCTCGAGCAAGAAGAATGTTTTTTAAAACTATGCGACGATGTGAAGCAAGAACCGTGGGGCGGCGCATACAAGAAAGTTGTGAAACGGGTGGGCGCCGGCAATAACTAGCCATCGGACCCGGAGGTCTCGAAGGCAGAAAGGCAATCATTCACCTCCGCGTCGAGCCTCGTCTCCGGGGAGATCTGCCGAGGCTTGGAGCAAGAGGTCCTCGGGATCGCGAGGAGGTAACAGGAAAGCGCCAGGCCCAGACGCGATTCCGAACAGGGCAATCAAACTGCTTCTATCATTGCAGCCGAAGGCGATTGCTAACTTGCTCAACAAATGCCTTCGGGAGGGTACTTGTCCCAGCGGATAGAAGCGCCAGAAGCTGCTGCTCCTTCCCAAGTCGGACAAGCTAGCAGGAGAACCCTCCTCCTACCGTCCCATCTGTCTGTTGGACACGATTGGGAAAGTATTCAAGAAAAGGATGGTCTCTAGGCTGGAGGCAGTAATCGAGCGTGCAGGCGGACTAGCGCCAAACCAGTTTGGCTGCCGCAAGAAGGTGTCGACCCTGAACGCTATCGAAAGTGTGAAAAGCATGGCCGAAAGCGCTATCGATGTCACGAGATGGAGGAACGGCGTCAAGAAGTACTGCCTAGTGGTGACCTTGAACGTCCGGAACGTATTCAATGCAGCAGACTGGAGGCTTTCAACATCCACGGCTATCTGCTGCGAATCGTCCGTGGATATTTCATGTAGAAGATCCTCGTCCTGAACACCGCCCGAGGTTCCAGAATGCACGTTGTCTCAGCCGGAGTCCCGCAGGGCTCCGTCCTGGGTCCACTGCTCTGTAAAACGATGTACAACCGTATGCTGAACCTCCCGCTACCACCGAACACCTCCATAGTGAGAGTCGTAGACGAGTTGGGCGCCGAGGCCGCTGCTAACAACACGATGGTGGTTTGCCGTTGTCGGTCTGGAGCTCGCTTTACATAAGACCGAAACGGTGCTAATCTCGAGCAGGAAGCGTGTTGAGACGGCAGAAATCCGGGTTGCCAGGCTGTCCATAACCTCGCAGCGCGCAATCCGGTACCTGGGGGTCCTCCTGAACACCCGGCTCTCATTCATAGAGCACTGGGAGTGCCGACCATGCTCGGAAACAAGGGGTGATGGGACGCGATATCGAAATTCGCTGCTAGCGTATTAAAATCCCTGCGGTCCCTGGATAGGACGAAAAGGACACGTGCGGAATAGGAGGACTACCACTCGTGCGAAGCAATGCTTGGCGGCGGTACCGCACGACCTCGTGCTTCTTTCTGAATCCACCTTATAAACCTATTTTTTTTGTTAGTAAATTAAATAAATCGAATAAGAAAAAAAATAATAACAACAAAAAAATGTGTTGGTTTTGCCTGACGAATAAGTGGATTTTCTTCTTCTGCATGGAGAATGGTAGACCAGTGAAGTATATTACGATATTATTGTTGTTGATAATCGGTGATTCTATAACCACACCACAAGCACTGCACCGTTCACCGTTATCCCTCTTGTTGAGAGCAGAAACAATTGTCCACTTGAAGCAGTACTCATCTTTGTGTGTACGTTTGAAGGACTTAGGGAGCTCACAATAATCATATCCTTTCAGATTAACACATTTTAATATATTCATCTCTACACTGAGGATCTTTGTTAGAGTCCATCCGCTGTCTTTCTTTTGGGGACAACTATTGCCAGAAATATCGTTGGCAGCATTTCCTAGACAACGGGACTTAGTCCGGCCTTCCTGGTCCAAGAGCGAGAGCCCAGTACGCGGCACCCCGGTACGCGGCACCCCGGAGGTGCACCCGAAGGATCGGAGCGAGCAGCAGAATATCTTCGACGTCATCTGTATCAACATCGAACAGGCATCGACTGATCAGGGGCGTCTATCTTAACTTCGCCGACGAATATGGAAGCCACCAGTGGGATCACCTGTATTAGTGAAACGTCACTGTTGTCCAACGTCACCGAGGGATTCGCCGCTAAGCTAGCCACGAATTACGACGGCCCCTCCGGGCCGCGAAGTTCCCTTCGTCGAACATCATGCAGCTAAACGTTCCCGGGTCAACTAATGCCGTATAATGGCGAAGAAGCAGCGGAATGCTACCATGGGGACGACTGCGCCGAGGATCTCTACAAAGTCACGGACGCCACTTGTTGACAGGTGCGCCTGTCAATCGCCTCGACCCCTCAATGTGGTCAACATTGGATCCTCATACCAGTTTAGGCAGGAGCAGAAGCACCTTAAGCTTTCATTAGGTAGGGTTCTGCGGGAAGGCACCCCCTAACGAAACCTTAATCCCTTAAGCCCGCGTTCGCGTTAACACCAACAAGAACCGACACTCCCAGCTCCGACCAGGGTGCCCGCGGAGATCCCCGCAGGAGATGACGGAACGGAACCCCGGCTAAGGGGCTCCCAATGGACTGAGATCGCCGCGACACGACACCTCGGCGGTGTACAAGCTTTTGCATGCCGCCACCACTCGTAACGCAACCATTCCTGGGTCTCGACGACTCCCCATTGCCACAATGGGACGAGGAGCTCCCGCCGCTAGTATGTATGCACAAACTAGAGGGGACCCTCTTCGATTGCTTCGGCGACTTGCCGCAGAAGTTGGTCGAGGCGGTGCTGCGGGAACTGAGGACTGTGTCGCCCCCGCTGCCAGGAGTCCGAGAGGGAGCCGCGGATGAGGACGCCACAGAGTACTTCAGCGACTTGCCGCAGGAGCTGTTTTGGAGGAGCCGCGAGAAGTTGGAACCCGGTCTCTACAGTTCCCGGGGGCTCGCTATAAGCTTCTGAGCGAGGCGAAGTCCTCCGTACGAGAGGCATGCCGGCCGCGGCCCCGATAACGACAGCGAGGGAGGCGATGGCTGCAACCCAACGACGGAGGATTACGCGCCCCGCCCTATCTAGCAAAGGACGACCCCACCGGTATCGCTGGCGAATCGGGTGAGAGCGAAAGTTTTACCAGCGGAACCCCAATCGACACACGGGGCCACTGTCGCCAGCCAACGACTACATTTTTGAACCCGGGCCTTACCGGGCCACCATGGGGACCGAGGAAGTCGGCGAAACACGGCAGCCATCCTTGCTTGGCAGCTTGCATTTTCTAAAATTTGCTGCTGTAACACTTGGCTGTAGTTAACAAATCAGAAAACTCGGAGCAGAGCATAGCACAAAGTTTTCAATTTTACTGTTACGGCTGCTATACCATAGCTGTAAAATATATATATCTAGTGGACAATGTGCCACACCCACCCATTCGCCAATTTATAGGGTATCAAAAAATTTAATTTTCTCATAGAAAACGATTTAAATCAAAAAATTTAATTAATTTTTTAGCCTTATTTGATTTTGATTGATTTGCTTATATAAAAATATTTTGAAAAATATTCTACAACTTAAAAAATTGTTTTTTGTTATCATTTTTTTTAGCATTTTGACTAACAATAAACCTATATTGAGAGATTTTCTAATAGCTGAAGCATTTCTAGACTATAAACATTTGATTCCTCATCCTTTCACGTATTTCGTGTTTTTTGACCCCGATTTGTTTTACTAGATTTGTTGCCAAAGGTGGAGTTGCAGCTCAACGCAGACTTTCTAAACGGATTCTGGTTCAGGAAAGGTACACGGAACTGACCTATATGGTGTAGTTGAGTGCTTTGTAGTGCTTCAAAATGTCTAGACCACTTTAGGCAGAAATTGGTGTTAAAAATGGACACCTGGCAGGTAACGATTTACCTGTACAAGCCAAATTGGTGTAATTGGTTTAGTTTACAGTTTATGAATGTATCTATAATTCAAAACCAAAATCAGTCCGATTGGTTGTCTAGTTTTTGTGTAATATTACCTGAAAGTCAACCAATCGCTCTTTTAGTTTTGTGTGTTGCAAAAAACGAAAATACATTCCAACGTTGAATGTTCATACCTTCTACGAAAATTAACCGAAAATGTTTTCTCAACGGATTTCGAATCATTATGAAATTCTCTGTCGATTAAGTATAGTTTAAATCATTTTTCCGACTATGACTTCTTTCATTTTCGCAACGCTAAATGTTCGAGATGCGCCACTGTGCGTCGTTGACATAGAATACCAAGGATATCTCTTAATGTATAAAATAAATGCATTTTCACAAAATATCTTAAATTTCTCTACTTCGACAGAATGCTTGCATGAAATTTTTACCAAAATTACGTAGAAATTGTATATAAATATTCTTATCAAAGAGTTTAATTGTTGAAAACATTCCATATTCCAAAAATGCTATTCTAACTGTATTTCCATCAATACTATTCCCACTTCCATTTTGTTAGGGAATGCTTCTATGTAGACCCATTTTTGTCCACATCCCTTCACGAATTTCTCTTTTCAGTGACATAAATTCGATTTTACTATCCTGTTTAATATGCCAGTTTTGAATTTGCCGCAGGTTCCCAGGCAGCTCAGGGACGGCCAGGGTCCATTCAGTAAATTCTAGTCCGAGTGGTAGCTGTAAGAGAAGTCTGCCAGTTTTCCAGTAAAAACAGATGAGAGAATCCGGTTACTTAAGCAGATTCAGCTCTTTATTTAAACAATTCAGTGGACAGAGTTTCGGATGCACTGCGTTAGGGTGGCGCCGTAGCCTCGATCTTCTGGGCCCCTCGCGTCTTGGTAGTCCTCGTCTCGGTGGTAGTAGCTCAGCCCTGGACTCGAAAGTCTTCAGAGAGAGAGAGTGTAATAGATCGATTAGCAGAGTGGCAGCGGAGCTAGATCCTTGACTGTTTCCAACTTAGTGTGTATGCCCGCAATCATCCGGAAGACTTTGGTTTAGAGTTGTAAGTTCATTTAAGATTCTTTATTTATCATTTGTTTTACAATAAGTTTTAGGTTCGTCAGAGCAGCCGTTGTTACTGCTCCGAGCTCATAGGAGAATCTGTCCTTATCGATCTACCTTTAGAATTAATTAAGTCTAAGTCTTATAGCTGCGCTGCCAATAGCGGCAGCGGAGAGTCGTGTATATAATATTCCTAAATACATAGCTATGCTCGCTTAGGCTGAGCGCGGAGGTATATACACATATATATACATTGGTCCGCTCGTGCAGCAATTATGCTGACACTTGCATTCTTTGAGTGCGGGCCAATGTATAAGTGGGCGCTTCATATTTCGTCCTCTTGAAGTTAATGACCGCAATTGTATTGCGTAAACACCTGCAACAAAGTGTTACAGTGTGGACCCGTTAAGTACTCTTGGTACGATGGGTATTTAATATATGTGCATACTACAGTGGAAATTAAATCTCGGGTAGAAAGACTCGAGTTAGTTTTAACAGAGACTACGACTGCAAAGGATGTTGCTGAAGCAATGGAGAAAATATTCAAATCTGGTCATGGCGTACCTAAGCATCTTCAAACAGATGACGGTAAAGAGTTTTTAACACCCAATTCAAGTCTTTGATTATTCGTCATCAAATAAATCATTATTCAACGTATAGTACTCTAAAGGCTTCAATTGTTGAGCAACAGGACATTAAAAGAGCTCATGTGGAAGGAGTTTTCTTATAATGGAACATATAAATGGAATGATATGGACCAAAAAGTTGATTGACTTTTACAACAACAAAATTCATAGAACCATTAAAATGGCTCCCATTGAAGTGAACAGCGAAAATGAGAAACATATCTTGGGAACGATATACAATAATATAAAAATGTTTGTGGGGAGCAAACTGAAAGTCGGAGATAATGTTCGAATTTCGAAATATAAAGGGGTATTTGAGAAATCGTACACTCCAAATTGGAATGTCGAGATTTTTAGAATATTAAAACTTCAAAATACATATCCAACGACATATCTATTGGAAGATTTAAATGGGAATCCGGTTAAGGGTGGGTTCTATTGGGAGGAGCTGAAAAAAACCAAATTTCCCAATACCTACCTAGTAGAGAAGGTACTTAAAAGAGGAGGAAAAAGATCACTTGTACGTTGGTTGGGTTTCCCAAAAAGTGATGATAGCTGGATAAATAACTCTGAAATTTTGTAATTAAATAAATACAATAATTTTAGATTTTCTTTTGATTTTTATTTCAAGTATTTTAAACAGTTTTCATCTTAGCTTATTTTTATTATTATAATTATTATATACAGAATAGATTTAATTTATTTGATAAACTAAGAATAAACATTTTTGAATAAATTATTATATTACAATTTACAATATTCGTTTTATTTACAAAATCCATTTTTATTATTTTTAAAATCTAATTCTTGGATTTCTCATTTTATCCATTTCCATACAGTGCCAAATTAAATTTTCCCCATATTTGTCGAGCGCACTTTCAGTCTCATCCGCTTTTCTTTTAAGATTAACTCTCTCACTCTCATTTATTGCAGTGGTGTCTATTGCAGTCATTTGGCTACGCAAAATCCTTGAGTCTGCTTCTAGAGTCGACATACAACTCTCAATCTCACTTGCAATTGTCTTATAATGCACTATTGCTTGAGTTGAAATCCCATCTTGAGATATTATTCTTTTATCATCTTTGTTGTCTAGCGTTATTTTTGTAATTTTTAATGTACTTATTTCATGCCCTCTAGACCTAAACATATACATACTATCACTTTCTTGCTGTCCTGTTAACAAACAATTTTTATAGTTATTTAATGTTATTTTTTCTAAACAACTTCGCTTCACTCCCTTATTTTTCTTGACACATTTTTCGGACTGACTACCTGCACCCTCTGATGTGTAGGCATGCATTTTTGAGCGAAGACCCACAAAGTCTGTCATTTACCTACCATGCAGCTCATCTTTGAAGTACCCTAAACGTTTTTTATTACACTGTGGGAAGTTATATTGCCTAGCCAATTCATCCGGATATTTAGATGTATCGAATTTTAATTCGACATCACCACGAATGTCCCTATATAAATCCTCTGATTTAATGGAATATATAAATGAATCTGTATCCATGTAGTTCAATTTTAGTGCATCCCGGAATTTCGGTTTCATATAAGAATAGTGAAAATCATACATCTTCCATTTTGAAAGCTCCAACACTACAAAACCTAGATAGGTTGGCTTATCACAAACATTATGTAAACGATTCATTTGGATAGCATACATGGTTTCACTAAACTTTGTAGCACTGTGAAAATTGGATCTGGATATCAAGTCCCTTATACATAACCTAGGGCACCCACCTTGGGAAGATACAGGTGGGGATTCCCATTCTGTAATTAGTCGAATATCTTTGCGCTGTAAGCTGTCCTCCATAGTTTTCCCGTATACAGAGTTGTTTAAAAGCTTAAAAAGTCTTTATCAAAATTACTTTTGGAACATCGAATGATTCTATTTCTGATTGTTCCATCCATTTGAAACCAGTATATGGAAGGGCTTCAGACATTGCCCACCCGTATAAATTATTAGCATCCACATACATCAAATATAGATATTTGTGATTTGCTTTTGTGTATCTATGGCTACATTGGACTAGCCCCCTCGAATTCCAGACTGAATATATCTAATCATATCAATGTCAGTGAGTATCTCAAGGGATATCTGCGTACTTTTCAATATAGCGTCCCATGACAAGCCTGGAGTTGTATAATAATGAGGTCGAGTTCATAGATTTTCGAACAAATACCCCTGAAATTCAGGAAAACGTCTGTGAGCAGCAAAACATCCGTTTTCAAGTACAGCTCTAAATAGTCCTTATGCGTTTGACAATTAAAGTGATTCCAAACCTGAACTGCATGGCGATAATCACCTTCAGAGCATTCTGAGTCTGTTAATTTGCTATTAAATGAGCTCCTTGGTGGGAGAGAACTATCGGAAAGTTTCTGCTCAGAATCTAAGTATTCAAAGGGGAATACACCTTTCCTACGAAGCGAAGAAAAATCTGTGATATTTGGAAATTGACTTCGAAGAAATCCCCTTCATTTAAATATCCTGCCATGTATTTAGGCTAGAGGGCATAAAACAAAAAGTATCTAAAAATTTCATCTCCATCGTATTTTTTCCGATGGAAATAAATTTAGATATTGAGATGTATAATTCCTTGTTCAAAGGAATTATTTTTGTTTCTCCCTCAATCTCCCCAAGTTCTTTCACAAATAAGTGAGAATCGTACTTGGAAAAATTGTGGAAGAAAACTGGGATAAAATCTCCCGTCTTATATTTAAGGTTGCATTCACTATGTGCTGCACCTCGAAATTTAACTGAAAAATGGCAGTGATCTCTCACCCTGTCATTTCCTAAAATTACCTTGCATATATGACAATTAACGGCCTCATCAGAATCATAAGAGTCCAGTGAACTCATTTGAAGGGGGACTATGTGATTCATGTATTTTTCATTTATAGCAGACAAATCGGACGTTAAAGAGTCGACAAAAGTGCGCCCGACATTTGAATCTGTCTTTGATACAAATTTTTCTATGAATGAGCACTTAATATAATAGGCGAAGGCTATTGGGATATGCGTATTTACTATTTGAGTTTTCTCACTTACATCTATTGTTGAGGACTCGAGTATGCACTCGAAATCTGCGTAGACGGCGATGGGTACCTCCAGCTGTCTATGTGTGTGTTTGAAGGACAGCTCCGTTTCCTTCGGCGGTCCGTTCACCATATTACTGCATCGTTCGCTGTGTCGTTGAGCTCTCTCCTCTCGTTGAGAAGGAAAGGCACTTGTTGCAGAACCATCGTTTGATTCCATTTTTCCCAATTGAGAACATAATAGTCTATGAAGAAATATTTAATTTGAATTAGAATATTTTTTTATTATTATTATTATTTTACTTTTATTTTATTTTATTTATTTTATTATTTTTATTATATTTTGACTTTTTGAAAGTTATTTGTGCTCACCTTGAAATATGTTTAATCCACACATAATGTCCATGTATTTCGGGGGTTGGTCCATCGAGAAAAGTAAATTTATGTGATGCTGCTTCTCCGTTCCATCAGTAAAGTAGGGTCCAATTATTTTATCCTTCTCATTATCATACCCAAACACATTTATGCTGATGTGAGGGTTTTGTTTAACGAAGAGGTGGATTTTCTCATTCTGCATCGGGAATGGAAGTCCAGTGAAGTCAATTGTGATGTTATTTGTGTGGATAATCGCTGATTTTATATCCACATCGTAAGCACTGCATCGTTCACCCTTATCCTTTGGGTTGAGTGCAGACACAATTGCCCACTTAAAGCAGAACTCATCTTTGTTGTGTACGTTTATACGCGCTCTGCGGGCTTTAAGGGACTTTGGAAGCTCAAAATATTTGGATCCTTTCAGAGGAACACATTTCAAAATGTTCATCTCTACTCTGAGGATCTTTGTAAGAGTCCATCCACTGTCCTTCTCTTGAAACTCACTCATTTTCATGATTATACTTTCCACATGGGAATTGTATAATTCAGGTAAATTTGTGCCCATCGTCAGTAGAGACATCTTACTCTGAAACGATTTTATTTCGAAATATGTTTCACCCTCTTTCATGAGCATATATTCCGCAAATAGCTCGAAATTTATTTTTGATGATGTGTGATAGAGCAACACCCTTTCAATGTGAGGGAGCAGGGCATGTCCTGCTTCATGAAGGAATTCATCAGGGAATAGAAGAGCTGGCCCCTCATTCATAAACACATATTGAAGGATACGTCCCTTGTATCCAGCAACAATTTGTTTAATTTTTTGCCCCATCCAGGGGTTGGGTGGTACGTGAGCTACCCATTGCATTTTCGTTGCGAAGCGGAGGCGGCAGGTGTAGCAGGAAACAGGCATGTTGTTGGTGTTGTTAGCGTTGGGGTACATTATAATTGTAGAAGGTGGAGACGGAAAAAATAAGATAAACTTTCGCAAAACTTTGAGTATATGTAGCGCTGTTTTTATGCACTTTTTTGTGTTTTTGAAATTTTGTTGGCGGCGGAATTCTATTTTATTTTTCACTTTATTGGAAAACTGAAGAACCGAATTTTCAACACAACTGTTTGAATCGCAAACTAAAAGTGGTTCTTAAGTCAGAACTAGAGTATCCGCAAACCCTCAAAAATCCGAAGAGAAAAATTTCGGACGCTCTACATCCTATCTTAAACTCCCATCCTTTTTGAGATATATCTCAACTTGTTTAAAAATACGTTACAAATGTATCCTTTTCACCCCATCCAAATCTCGGCCAAATTCATTCATATGCAGGTGGAATGAGTGTGGGAAAAATCTGATTGCTTAGATGAGTAGAGTTAGGTTTTTCCGTTACGAAATCTACGCCCTTCTTCAATTGCATCCCATCCCTTTTTTAAAGGATCGTGCGTCCGCCGCCCACATACGTTTCAGGATCGTTGCGGTGCGGTGACGGGGGCGGGGGCGCTACGCAAACGTGATCGGTTCGGAGCGTCCTTTCCCCGTCCCTTTTTAAGAGAGGGTCATAGGTAAAAGTGCGAGTGTGCTCCAGAACCACACACCTTTCCCCGTCCCTGTTTAAGTGAGGGTCGTGGGAAAGTGCACCTGCGGTCCAGGATCGCGCACGTGTTCATATCCTTGTTGGTGCCTTTGTAGACTTGATATCTCAAGTACCCTTTTAGATGCATTGACCCTAATTAATTGCATCTTTACCCCTCCCTATTGACAGGTTGACATCTAACCCTAATTAATTGCATTTTTATTACCCTAATCTTGACAGCTAACCCATTGATTGCATTTTTATTACCCTTTTTGCCGAAATCAAAGGGTCCCGAAACTGAGGTTTTTATACTACTCTCCTGAACGAGCAATGCGAAGCTCGAAGCCATCATCTTCGACCACCTGGAGGAGCTCATTCTCCATCGCCTCCACGTTATTAACATTTGGCACTGTGATCGGCCTTGGCTTGGCCTAGACCACAGGAGCAGGGGTAGCTGCCGGCTGGGAGACAGCAACCGTCTCCCCAACATTCAGAAATGCATTTTCCACGTCAACATCTTCCATAACATCCATATTTTTCGGCAGAACATCCAAATCAAGGGCAGAAAATCAATTTGTATTATACGGTTTGCTGGTTTTGGCCTTTGTACATATAGCGTCCCCTGTTGGGCATGCCTCTTACTATAATGACCTCTTCTGGACGGTCTGCCAGCTTGGCTGGGGATTTCGAAAGAGTGACCCAAGAGCGGCTCCTCTCCATTGTGGAAGTGCTGTGGACTCAATGGCGTCCACAACTTGTACCGAGTTTAACTTGCTCATCGCTTTTCTGGAGAGCAGGTTTTTTCCGTCAGAGTTCATTTTACCCGCCGGATCCTTGTTGGCCTGAACGAGCTGAAATTGCCATTCCCTTGCTTGTCGAGAGGTTGAAGGCTGCTCTGAATCAATTCGAACCGTCGACGCCCATTGGGGAAGTGCCGCAGATTTTGGAGCATCCATGTCTTGTTCCGCGCTTGGTTTGATCACCTCCTTGCTGCGGAGCGAGTAACTATTGCTTGGGATAGACTTACTCTTAACTTTATCATTAGCCTTCAGTAGTTTATCAATGCGCTCTCTCAACTGGCTGGGAGATGGCGGTCGTTCACTGCCGCTCGGAACCGATGGTACCCTTGTCATAGTTGAAAGGGTAGTAGAAACTGCAGAGGTGCTGGCAGGCGTAGTGGACGTAGAGGAGGTAGACATTGTCAACATAGTTGGCCTCACAATATTCGATGAAATACGCAACTTGGGTTGCGAGGTTTTAGATGAGGTGCTGGTATAATCCACGGTATCACTCAGAGGGCCTTGCAGTGGAGTTTGCTTTTTGCTCTGCTTTGTTGCAGATAATTGTTTTGAACAGTATAGAAAATTTTGAGAGAGAATTCAAAATGATTTTCCTGTCACTGACAGAAAATGCTTTTTGGGGATTTGTTTTTACAAAAATAGTGTATAATTTTGACAGATAGAAATAAAAATGGACCAAAAATGAGCCAAATAATTCAAGCTTTTTAGGGATACACACGCAGACCCGCCTTGACAAGATCTGTTCACGATAACTCAAACAGAGATCTGCAGCCCCGTAGCTGCCGGCCAGCCACGCACGTTTTACTTTTGCCAAAATAACTTATAAATGCTTTTGATGTTTGGCACTCTCTTTGCCATACAGGCGAAAGCTGAAAACCGATAAGACGAGCACTTTTTTGTAAGCCAGTGGCTTAAAGCCACAGATGTGGACTCGTTATTATACCCTTGCAGGGTATTATAATTTCAGTCAGAAGTTTGCAACGCAGTAAAGGAGACATTTCCTACCCTATAAAGAATATAAATTCTTGATCAGGATGAACAGCCGAGTCGATCTAGCCATGTCCGTCTGTCCGATTATACGCAAACTAGTCCCTCAGTTTTGAAGCTATCTGAACGAAACTTTGCAGTTAGTGTTCTATATACTTTCACTCGTACATATAGCGGAACGGGTTGGATCGGACGACTATATCATATAGCAGCCATAGAAACAATGGGAAAATTTTTAGAACAAAAATTGTAACTCTGTCAGTTTTCAACATATTTTCATCAAAGTTGAGATTTAGCCGTTTCATATTATTCCTGAGTTTCTGTTTTAATTTCATGAAAATCCATAACTTTGTCAGTTTTCAAGATATTTTACCAAACTTGAAATTTTGCGCCATATTATATTATTTCAAAATAACAATCAGGAAAATGAAAAAAAAAACATAACTTAGCCGATTTTCAAACCAATTAATTAATTATTAATTACAGAATTTGGGTGTTAATTTTTATTTTAATTCTGCATGGGTATATAAACGTCGGTGAGCCGATGTTAGCTTCCTTTCTTGTTTTTTATTTTTTTGACTTTCTCGATCAAATTTTATTCGAAAAAAAAGTCGCACCGAACGTCCGGTAAAAAACACGTCCGTGACGACAGGTTTTCCAATGACTATTGAAGATGAGACCCAGATGTTATTGGCCTCAATCTATACCCACCCTACCTGTGGAGTCCCATCAGAACCCCACCCAAATGCAACCACTGCTTCACATTTCCTCAGGTGCCCAACCAAAAGTTCTCTACTCCATGTTCAAATCCATATATTTAATCAAAACGATAATTTTATACATTTCCTATATCTAAACCTTAGCCAATGAAGATATATTTACGTTAGAGACTGCTTATACTTTAGTTTTGTTTATATAACTGGCGGTAGTAAGAGAAAATTAAATAATAAGGCGAATATGTGATATTTACGTTACATTCGTTTGTTGTAATTTAATGTTTTAAATTAATTAATCAAAATTCAAGCTTTTTTCTTCTTAATAGATGTTTTAATATGAATGCAATTTCAATTAAATTATGTATCAAAGAATGTAACTAAACTTTGTGGGATTTCTGCTTAAATTGCTTAATATATATATATATATATATATATATATATAAATGTAGGTTTACTTATGATTTGTTTTGTTTGTTTTAACGGCTATGACGTACTGTTGTGAAATTAAGTTGAAGAAAATCGAAAATATATATACAAATGGTCAGCTCTCCCCACAAAATAAGCTAAATTAAAATCGAAAATTATTATAAGTAAATAGGCTTAATTGAATGAAAATCAAAGCAAATCTATACTAATGATACATTTGAAGTTGCTACGAGCAACTGACGCTGCAAGGTATGCAGTAAATTAACCGCTTTGTGATGTCCAGTTGATCCAGCGAACACCACCGAGCAAAGAGTGCGCCACACAAAAGGTTGAAACGTGCGACCCGAAGAGAGGAACACTCGATATGTAAAGGAGTGCCCCTCGATGTATGTCTGGGTGCTCCTTGATGTATGCAAGGGGTGTTCCACGAAGACACGTTAAAAATCACGAAGAGAACGCCACCCAGTAGTGCTTCCAATCGCCGTTAGTTTGCAGCGGTGGACAAAGAAGGCTCCAGCAGCGCACGAACTGTGGCACTATGGGGCTTGTCCAAAAAATTGTTTAAAAATATTTTTAAGTTAAAGCATAGTATCCAGACAGTAAAACGTTTCGCAGCGGAACAAATGTTTTATCTTTTCAAGAGTGACCGCTGATTTTATTTGTTATGCATGCACGCAGATCAAGTTTGTTTCAAATTTTTACCACGCCCACTTCCGCCTCCGCAAATCATTAAAAACGAAATCAAATCATCTAATTTTGAAGCTAGAGTCGCGAATTTTGGTACATTAAGAACTATAATCTGTGCGATTCCTAAAAATTTGGTTGCGATCAGATAAAAATTGTCGAAGTTATAACAGAAATAATTTTGTATGGCCACAAACAGCTGCTGCAGAATGCCTCATTTGGCAGACCAATTAGACTAACAAAGTATTCTTATTAGTTCATGCTTGTGATCGGATAAGAATCTTATAAGATATTCGAGAAGCAATTTAAATAAATTGTAATAATTATTAGCCCCTTTAATGCAATAATAACGCGTTTTTACACACATAGATACACGTGTGTGTTTTTGCATTTGCATTTGTCCCTTATGTTCAAAAATATATTAACTATTTAGTACAGGTAGCGGGTATCTCACAGTCGAGCTCCCTCGACTGTAGCTTTCTTACTTGCTTTATATCAATAATAAACTCCCTCTCACCTTCTAATATCATATCCTATAATAATCTAAAATAAACTTTCCTTCTTTCCTCAGAATACGCCTATCTCCGCAATATCTCATCCAGCACCATAAAATAAAAGTAATATTTGTGACGCGTCCCGCGCACATAATAGGGAGAGTTGAATTGAATGCGCGCGCGCGCCAAGAAAGGGCCACACTGACGGCTAGGGGCTGCTAAGGGGCACTTAGCAGCCGACAGCGATCGGAAGCAGTAAGCTTTCCAGTAGTCAGCAGCCAAAGTCACTTTTTTGGGCAACCCGAATCTTGGGGATTTGGGTTGCGATAAATTGTCGGAAGACTTTCGAGTCGCGGCATTCGGCTTGCTGAAAACTGTCTGCCGACTTACGAGTCCACCGCCCGCCCTTTCTCTCTGCAGCCTTTCGAGTCCACCACCCGCTCTCTCGCCAACCGCAGACTTTCGAGTCCATCGCGAATTCTCTCCTGGCCGACTTTCGAGTCCACTCGCTCTCTCCCGCTTACTGCAGACCTACGAGTCCATCGCGAATTCTCTCCGGGAAGACTTCAAAGTCCACCCCTCTCTCTTTCGCCCATCGCAGACTTCCGAGTCCGTCGCGAATTCTCTCTCTGCCGACTTACGAGTCCCGTCTACGGCAGACTTTCGAGTCCCTCGCGGATTTTCGCTCTGAAGACTTTCGAGTCCCCTCGACCATTCGGGAAGACTTACGAGTCCCCCACCGATTCTCTTCTCTTTCTCCCCAGGCTCCCAGGGCCATCGCGTTTGAACTGACCGCGGCCGCCAGTTGGCAAACCCCCCGCGGCCCGATCGAACCGGCCGGCCTCCTCGAAGTAACCGCCGACCAGGCGGGGGCGTACCCGGCGTACACATATCACACTCTGTAGAATAAACATTGAATATAACCCCTCAACCTACTTAAGTCAACGAATTCTCTTCACTGTTCTTACTTAGAATCGGAGGATATCTCTTACAGCTACCACTCGGACTACTAAAATGGACTCTGGCCGTCCCTGAGCTATCTGGAAACTGGGCGACAGACCGTCACATATTTTAAAAATTATTAAACATTTTAATATATATTCTCAAATCCAAAAATTAGATGAATACAATGAAATTCAATCCTATTAAATAGTATGTAAACAAAGTAAAAACAAACTGAAAACAATACAGCCGAAGGCCCCAGACTCCATGGCTTCTGTAGTAAATTTAAGTTTTGTAAACCTTAGTCTACTATGTTATAATAAAAATATATCAATATACATTCTTATCATTGTTTTAAGTATCAACAAATTTCAGCTGCTAAAATTTCATAAATTTATCTTTAGTTTTACCCGATCGTTCCTATGGGAGCTATAGGATATAGCTTCCTGATCCGAACGATTTTCATACCATATATGCGTAGGGACAAATTAAGACAATATCTAAAGTTTCATGTCGATATCTCCAAAACTGACAGAGTTAATAATTAAGGACACCAAAACCGGTCCGCGGCCCCATAGTGCATAGTGCAGTGGTCGGCACTATCACAATCGCAATCCAAAATTGCATATGTGTGAGTGAGTAAACCGACTTCTATGGCGAGATATGATAATATAACTATAAAAATATAAAAATATAAATATAAAAAATTTCTATTCCGCTAAAAGTGGCTAGATTTAGACAGAGCAATAGCACTGATGCTCAGCATAAGGCAGTGGCCGAAGCCACACGAAGTCTTCAAACTGTCTGTGTGCTGGAAGCGCTGCCGGCATACACATTTCCTATGCATAATAGGTAGGGCCGTGCCGACCGCTGCTTTATACACAAGAGCAGCCAGGCAGAGGGCTCCAAAAAAATCAAAACGTTCATTATACATTTTAGTTATGTTCACACTTTAATGAAATTAAGATTACTTATTTCGAATTAGTTCGTCGTGCAGTTGTCTAAGCTCCAGGCAAGCCGAAATGTTTTTATGTCAAATAAAATAAATTGTCACGGGTTCAAGTCCCGTCTGCGACGAGCATTTTTTTTTTTTTATAATTAAAAAAATTTTTGTTTTAATTTTTTCCTGTAAATCAAAATAATTATAGTATTTAAAAACCTTCTAATTTTTTAAAACTAATAAAAAAATTTTTTACCCCTTGCGGCAGGAATCGAACTCGGACCATTGGCTTACACACAAAACATATATGCAGTTTTACCCACTGAGCTATCGAACTTGCTCTTAAAGTGGAAGACATTTGCATTATATGTACATTTCTTTCCGTTTTTTGTCTTATCTCCTTCTTTCATATAATTTTGGCACTCGCGTTGTAATGGTACAGGGTATTCTACTGTCGGGACGCTCGACTGTACATATGTCCATCTTGTTTTTATTTTATTGCATTATTATGTTGTATTAGTTGATGCAAAAAATTACAAAATTGGTGGAATCGTTGTTGCCTTACATTTTTTAGTATCTACTGCTTCCCTGGTCCTCTGTAAGGACCTTGTAAAAAGCTGTCGTAATTATACATCATTAAAATTGTTATATCTTCGAATAGATGTAAAGAAAAATATAAAATTTAAAAATAATAATGAAATAAACTAGGAAATGGATTTTCAAACATTTTTAAAAGCATAATGAAATTAAAAAATCCATTAAAATGTTTTATTGTGGCGTAACCCAAACCAAAATATTCAGTGGGTTCTTTAAAAATTTTCCATCAGAAACTTCTGCCGATTTTATTGTATCAGTTATATATTATATTATATAGTTTCTCAATGTAGAGTTAACAATTCTCAAAACGAGAATCATATTTGATATTTTTATTATATATTATTTTATGCAACGCTTTACATTTATAAAGCAAAGTATCGACAATCCTTATAATAGTTATTTAGAAGAGTTTTTATTTTCTAAATTATATTTTTAAAATTTGTATTATTATTTACCTTTTATTTCTTTTTTTCTTTTAATTTTGATTAGTACCACCGACAATATTGCATGCAATGGAACCGGCTACGATCACACCAACACAAAAGAAGAAGAGGTGTACCAAGACCTGTGCGCACTGCACAGGACGAGTAAAAGTCAGGTAGAATTGAGCTGCCTGGCTGTGCATGAAACATTCTGTTTGCCAGTCTCCTAGCCTTTCTAATTTATATTTACCGTTTTGCTCCTCCAGACTACCTCGCCGACGAGTTTGGAGCAGCGCGACTACGTTATTAGAGAGTTAATAGACACAGAGTCTAACTATCTAGACGTACTCAATGCGCTAAAAACAAAGTTCATGATTCCACTGGAGCGTCATCTCAACCAGGAAGAGCTGCGAATTATCTTTCCACGCATCAGAGTGAGTAGAAATGATTTGATTATTATTATTTCAAATCCAAACCCCCAGTTCATGTTACATCTTCAAAAATTGTCTGCATATGCTAATTTTATGATTGCTTTTTATACCCCTACAGGGTAAACAAGTAAGAAAGCTACAGTCGAGGGAGCTCGACTGTGAGATACCCGCTACCCATAGTGAATAGTTAATATATTTTTGAACATAACGAACAAATGCAAATGCAAGTGTAACATGCATCCAAAACTAAACACATGTGTATTTATGTGTGTAAGAACGCGTTATTATTGCATTAAAGCGGCTAATAATTATTACCATTTATTAAAATTGCTTCTCGAATATCTTATAAGATTCTTATCCCATCCAATCAGGAACTAACAAGAATATTTAGTTAGTCTAATTGGGCAGCCAAATCAGGCATGCTGCAGCAGCCGTTTGTGACCATACAAAATTATTTTTTTAATAATTTCGACAATTTTTATCTGATCGCAACCAAATTTTCAGGAATCACACAGACTATAGTTATTAATTTACAT
>VNJN01006394.1:0-17273 GCA_008042485.1 Drosophila mayri
GGACAATTTGGTTGCCTTCCAGCGCTGGCAAAAGTGCATGATGAGCTCTTCTGCTCCTTTCTCGGTTGTTGATTGCGTTTGCCTGTTCCAAGTACTCGGCTTCGTTGGTCCAGGAAGCTTAACATTGTATCAAGACCTTGGAGTTCCCTTGACCCGTCTAACGATTGTTCGTAGAGGGCTCTATTCGCAAAATCCAGTTTTTGCTTGATGATGGCGATTATGATTGTATCCCAGCTGGATATATCAATGCCTAGTCCCTTTAACGATGCTAAAAACTCAATTGTTGTTATGTACAACTCCTTTTATGAGTTTGGATCGTCATTATTTGTATGATGTTGCAGGAGACGATTGAGAATCGTATCTGCCACATGGCGGGGATTGTTGTACGCGTCAACTTATATTTCCCATGCGCTCATGTAATTTTCTTTTTTAAGATCAATATGCCTTATTAATCTTTCTGCCTCTCCAGCTACGCTGGTTTTGAGGTACCACATTTTCCTGACTGTGGGCATGTTGGTATCATGAACCATGCATTGGAACAAATCGAAGAACTAAGTCCACTTGAGTAGATCCCCGTCGAATTTTGGGATGCTGACTCTGGGCAAATGCACATCTTCATTGTTTGATGCATTTGTTTGAGCTTCCAAGACTCTTTGAACATCCCCTTCTATTTGGAGGAACGACTGCATGTCGTCTCCTTCTTTGACTGGGTCTTCGTATTCTTCGTGAACTGCGAAGTGGACATTCTGATATTGGGACCATAATGAGTTTATTGAATCCCTTGTTATGGCCCTTCCGGTTTTGGAAAATTTTTTTACGGCCCGTTTGATTGATTCGGCAATCGCCCTTTGTCGTTGACATGCTGATATTAGCTTGCTTGCAGGTTGCGGTAAGCTTGCAACGTCTGCATTTTCCAAAGCATTGATCGAGGTTGCCTTTCCGGGGGCATTGCTCGAGGTTTGAACCATTGCCTCGGTTATTATTGTTCTGTATCTGTCGTATGACTCACGACAGGCCACAAAGAACTTTAAATATCCAGCGGTTCTATATTCCGCTGAAATATTTTTGTCATTATCCGCAAATCGGTTCCAAATTTCATCGATTGCGGCCAACTTTGATTCATAATATGTTGGATTTTGCTTTCTTTCCGCAGAGTCTTTTTTAAAGTTGCGGATGAACTTCGAGATGTCTTGACTGATCTTTTCCTGCAAGTCTAATGCCTCTGTGACTGCTTGCTCCTCCTTATTAGACATATTGAAAATTGTTTTTTAATTCCTGACCGATGGGAGTGTTTTATTAGCTTTGACAGCTGGATACGCTCCTATTCGCAACCGTGATGTGGTCGAAGCAATCAACAACTGTTCAATTGACTTGGGGAATTTTTAGAATTTAGAGTTCTAAAAACGGATTTTGATCAACGTGTAGTTGTGCTGACACTGTCCCGATAGATTCCCAAGAGTCACGGAACTTTATCGGTTGATCTCACCAAGCTTAGAAAGATTCCAGAGTTACGGAGTCTTTCCTGGGCTTTTAGTCAGGACAATTTCCTGTGAGTCAAGGCTTCACCAAAATGTTTATTTGGTGGGTGAGAACAGATTAGTAAGATCCCAAGAGTTACGGATTCTTTCCTATTTGTTGAAATGTGTTTATTGATGAGAAAAAATTTAGGAAGATCCCAAGAGTTACGGATCACCAAAATGTTTGTACGGAGGCTTAGATGCCTGGCAGATGGTGCATAAACTATTGCCTTTGGTTGTCGCAACTAGCACTTGAAACTAGGTGGACGGTTTGGTTGATTTTGGGTGAAGGGGTGAGGGTCTGAAGACACGGCGACAGCCGTATATAAAGTTAATAAGTGCTTACGCATTTACTGTAACTGTGGCTATTGCCAGCTATAAGCGACTTGACACTTATTGCCTTATTTCATTTTCCTCATGTCCGCATGCTATGCATATTCGCTTGACCTGGTAATTGATACTTTATTGACGATAAATGCATGTTGCTGCGACTGAAGAATTATTATGTATTATTCTAAATATTATTGCTTATGAATAAACGGTGCCGTGACTGAACACCCTTGGAGAAGCATTTCGGAATGCTGACCGTTGCAACTTGAGTTAGTAACAGCTTCCACTGGTTCCAGTCTTCCAATAGTGGCTCTGGCAGCTCTTCATCCCAGGTAATGTTTGCGCGCGATGAAGTATCTTCGAATCGAGTAGTTTCTCCGGTCCACTGTAAACATACAGTTTGTCAAATACTACTGCGTCTATTAAGGTAACAGAGGATCCCTCGTCCAGAAAGGCGAAGGTGTCGATTTTCTTTTCGGCTGAATGTAGCGTTACGGGAACGATTCGGAAAAACTGGTTGCCTTCTACGTCGCTTTGGTGCGTGCTTACACGTTGTTGATTCGTTGTGTTGTTGGGTGCGTTATAAATGCTTTCCGAGTGGAGTAGTGGATGATGCTTCCGTGTACAGCCGTTTACTCCGCAATCCTTCGGACGGCAATTGTTTCGGTGGACCTTCAAGCAAACGGAAGCAAGCCCTTCCAGCTTTTGCGACTTGCCACCTTTGCTCCACGGAGCTGGATTTGAATTGGTTGCACTGCGTTACCCAATGATTTGTAGATTCGCATGCTATGCAGTTCGGGTTAGTTTGTCGCTGAACAGCGGCTGCTTGGCTAGGACTTGTGGTGTTATGGTTTTTCTCGGCTGCGCTGCTATTGTGGGTGTTTACAGAGCTTGCTCTGTAAGAAAACAGTGTGACGACTGTCGACGCAGCCTGTGCTATTTGATAGAGCCAATCGCTGAAAGCTTTGATGCTGGGAACTGTTTGGTTTCGCGGGTGCATCACCCAACTTAGCTTGTGGTTATTTGGAAGTTTTCCTACCAACCCTTTTACGAGCATCGGATTGTTTAGGTGCGATTCCAGTTTGCACGCTTCTATTGTGGCGCAAATATTGCGTACTGCGAGTGCGTACTCTATTATGGCTTTCAATTGTTCCTTGGGTGGCGGAAGCTTTCTCAAGCGATCGATCATCCTCTCCAGGATGTGCTCGGGTCTGCCGAAGAACATTTTCAGCGTGTTCAATACTTCCGGTACTAGAGCAGGAAGCAAGAGCATATCTTTGACCATTTCGCGTGCCCTACCCTTAAGGCACTTTTACAGACGAAGCATGTTTTCAACGTTGGAGAATCCGGCTGCTGAACTGCGTCAACTGGAACGACCCGTGTGGCGATCCTGGAAGCGCGTTCATCTGTAGTAGGATTTCTCCTCTATAAATCTCTGTTCAGAAGCTCTTTTTTCTTCCAACATTTCAAGCATAATTTCGTTCTGGTTAACGCTCAAATTACCTTCGAATGTTTGGTACTTCAATATGCTCGTTTATGTCGATGAGAGCGTCCATTTGTTGCGCAAGCTTAATTTGGTCGGCTGAGGGTGCCGTGAAGTTGTCGAATTGATTTGTGGTATTTATCGGTGATCGCAGTGTCCTTCCGAGTGGGTTTCTGCAAGCTCCCCCGTTCATACTTCAATTGGAGGTTATGTGAATTTGCATGTGGCAGAAGCAAATTGTATGTTCTAATTGCAATTTGTTTGTAATTTCAAGTGCATTTACTTGCTCTGCTTGTAGATTACGAGTTGTTCACCTAACGTTCAAGATAGGGATGCGATCGCAATTTCACAATGTTATGGCTGATTGTGAAATAATCGCTTCGTAAGGGTACCGTTTTAAGAGCAATCGTTTGTGCACAAAAGTTTTTAAGAATGTAACTGGCAAGAGGCTAATAGTTTTTACAGCAGCACACCACAAAACAACCACAGATGAATAGCGCCAATTTTCAGTAAGTTTATTTCTTTCCAGCTTCCCAATCGATGTGCTATAATGTTTTTTATTAGGGCAGGGTGCGTGAAACCCTTAAAAACTTTTGTATTCTCTTTTCCTCTTTATCTTCAATTGAATAATGGCGTCCCTCTTAGAGATCGTACAAAAACGATTAATGGTACCTTACTATTTCGATACTTATTACCGATACGTAAATAAAAGAAACGAAATGAAATTAAATTTAAATTATGGCGGCAACACTACTTATTCGGACTCAACATCTTCAGATCATACATTTTCTCCAGTTTTGCCCAGTTCCTCCTTAATCTTCAGTCCTATTTTAAACGAAAGTTCACTTATTCTTGATCTGCAACGTGCTAAGCCAGTATATACCAGGTCCCGATGGAATACCGGGCGTTGTGCTTAGGTATTGTTCCGAGGTGCTGTGTAACCCCCTTCTTAAATATTTTACCTTATCATTAGAGTCCTCAGAATTTTTTGTTATTCCTCTCCATAAGAAAGGTGGCAAATTGGATGCCAGAGCCTATACGGGGATCTCTAAGTTATCAGCAATCCCCAAACTTTTCAACAATGTAATCCCTCCTCAGTTGCAACATCTATGTCAGTGGTCGGCACTATCACAATCTCAATCCAAAAGTCCATATGTGTGAGTGAGTAAACGACTTCTATGTAAAAATATAATAATATAGCTATGAAATAATATATCTAGAATTTGGGTTTCAATGCAAAATCAATAGCTATTAGTATAAAAATAGCTATTTTCCCTAGAGGTGGCTAGATTAAGCCAGAGAAATGTGATCTGACAGCATGTGATCTGTGTGCTGGCAGCGCTGCCGGCAGACGCTTTCCTATGTCCATTAGATAGGCCCGTGCCAACCACTGATCTATGTAGATCCGTCATCTCTGGTTCTCTTTTGGTTAGGAAACTTGATTCAATGGGGTTTCCTAGTGTTCTTCTTAAATGGATTTCGAGTTATCTAAGTGACAGGACCCAATAGGTTCTCTTCACAAACGTTCTATCCAATAGCCTCAGTGTCACATCTGGCATCCCACAAGGTAGCCGCCTTGGACCACTGCTATTGACATTGTTTATCAATGATTTGCCGCAGGTTCTAACCAAATTTAGAGTACTCATGTATGATCATGTATGCTGATGACGTTAAACTTTGATTGCAGTATAGGGACAGTTCTTGCCAATCAGACCAACAATTGTATCTCGATAACTTCCAAGCATTGTGTTCTGCTACCGATTTACATCTCAACTGCTCTAAATGCAAACATATGACATTTTCACGCGTCACTCCCCTGCTTGCCACTTATATGCTTAACGATTGCTCTTTGGAAAGAATTACTTTTGTCGATGTTTTCAATGAATGATGAACATCAGATTTCGTCCTCAGAACGTTTTTCCTGTATGGTTAACATAGTCAGAGTCATGTTAGGATTCATTAAAAGGTGGTCGAAGGAATTCGATTCTCCTTATGTAACGAAGACTCTCTTTACTTCGTTAGTATGCCCTATATTGAAGTATGGTTCGTGTGCCTGGCTGCATTGAATCTGTTCAAAATAACTCTTTCCTTTTCGCTCTCCGTGGCCTATCCTGGGATGCTAACTTTAGATTACCGTCTTATTTAAAACTTGCGAGGTTGTTGCTATGTTTGAAAAATTACCTTTATTTAGTTAAAATTTTACGCGTAAGAAATTTATTAACGGCTTAGTATTATTATCTTGGAGATTACAATGAAAGAAAGTTCTCTCTCTCTCATTCCTGCATGCAGCGTCGGTTATTTCTAGCGGGGGTGGTGGAGTGGGGGGGTTTGTTGGGTTTGGGTTGGGGTGGGTTTGTCATGACTAGGTGTGTTCACGCTTAACCCTGTCATGAACGAATTAAAATGGCTTGGCTAAAATTTTTTGAGTAGACATATAAGCTAGAGTTGACCCCAATATCAACTGGCGAAAATTTCAATGTCCAGATTCAAGACCTGCAGGATGTTGCGTATATGCAACATGGGGCAATTGTGTTATATACATATTTAAAGTCAGATTTAAAGATCGAGGCTCAAAAATACAATGTTGCGTATATGCACCAGCGGGCATGATAGAGGTTAAGAGAACTGCTAATCGACACAGAAAGAGAAAGGAAAAAAGATAGAAAATGCAAGTGAGTTAGAGCAGGTTAGATAATGCTTTTTGCGAAGACGATTTTTCTCATTATTTTCCCCAGATATTTTTTGCCAGACCGTCCGTAAAAAAACTTCGCTTTAAAAAGGTTTAGAGAATATCAAATTCCATGTCATTAAGTTTATTTTAATATAGTGCCAATTAAATCAGCCGCAATCTACATTTTTCTTCATTTAAGCATTCCAAATTGTTGGTTTCTTCCGCAGCTGCCAATTAAGGCATATTTTTATACATTATGTATGAGCCACAACTGTTTAATCTGCTGTTATCGGATGGAAGATGGAGATGAAGCTAAGTGGGATTCGTTGTTCCACATCTTCAAAGAAATCATCACTGTTTCACATGGTTGGACTGTTAAGAGTTAAGACTCTCAAAACTGCCAAACAAGACATACGATATTCGAATCCTAATATTTTATTAAATCATTTTCTCACGTGTTTTTATTTATTTAGAATGTAATTATAATGTGAACGATGCATTAAGTTGGTTATACAACTTTTTAAATTATGTCTGTTTGCTGTTATCTTGACCTACATTATGTACTTTATACAATATCGTTTTAGCGGCTGAAGTTACTTAATTTATAAAACAAAGTATGGGTAGAAGGAAATCAAAAAGAAAACCACCGCCAAAAAGAAAAAACATTGAACCACTAGATCAACAATTTAACTGTCCGTTCTGCAACCACGAAAAATCGTGTGAAGTTAAAATGTAAATAAAATTGTATTTATTTGGAACCTTTGATTGGAATAGTTTAAAACGAGGTGCTTTTGTTTTTCAAGATAGAATATGGTCATGTATTTTAAAAGACATGACTTACCGTGTCTTAATATTTTGATAACGATTATTACGCTTACAACTATCTTATTTGTACATACATTAATATAGATCAATTACTTCATTTTTTGTTTAAATGTACGCAAAAATTTAAAAATATCTCTGGTTTTCAATGCGTTTTAATAGTTTGAAGCTATCTGAATGAAACTTTGCAGTTAGTCTTCATATACTCTCACTCGTACATATGTAAGTCGGAACGGGCCGGATCGGACGACTATATCATATAGCTGTCATAGGAAAAATCGGAACAATGTTCGAAAAAAAATTATAACTATGTCAGTTTTCAACGTATTTTGATATTTAAATTTGATATTTAGCCATTTAATAATATTATCAAATTTCGATTTTAATTCCATTAAAATCAGACATCTATATCCTATAGCTGTCATAGGAAGAATCAGGAAAATAAAAGAAAAATTCATAACTTTGTCAGTTTTCAAGATATATTCACCAAACCATTTCATCAAATTTGAGATTTGACAACTAATAATTATTCTAGAAGTTGGGTATAATTTTTTTGTTTAAATTCTGCAAGGGTATATAAACTTCGGTGAGCCGAAGTTAGCTTCCTTTCTTGTTTTTTATTAGTTTACAATTATTTTTAATTATACAATGCTTGCTGTTTTTCATTTCTTTTAATTTTTTATTTATTTCGTATGTGTATGTAATGTTTTTATATTTAAATATAACTTCGGACTTGTGATCTATTTCAAAATTTTCATTATTAGGTACTGGAATTATTTGTTAAATTTTTATTGTAATAAAGTTTGTAGGAATTTCGATTATTTTTAAATACTGCTGTAGCTAGCTTGATATTATTTAGTTTGTTGAAATTTATATTATATTTTGTGATCTCAAATATCCGTCAATATGCTAGGGTGTAGGATATTGTATCTAGCAGATGCAACGTTGTCTTGTAAATGTTCTATTTTATTACTTATTAATAGAATTTTCATTTGTTGGTCATAATATAAGTTTTCCTGATTTCTCTTATGTTCATATTTAATAATTGAATTTAGCTGACTTTCTATAGCTTTTCTATCTGATTGGATTAATTGCCTTATGTAACTGATTGTATCGTTGAAATATGTATTAATATAAATTTGTTTGTTTACTAACTCATTGGTTTCTTGCATGTTTTCCTTGAAATTTGATAAATGATTTTCTATTACTTTTTGTCTTCTTCGTCCATTGTTCCAAACAACCATTTTGCTCCACTGCCTACTGCATTACCTAGTTAACTAGTTCTTCTACGTGTATGAATTCCATATAATGTGTATAATTTATGTTTTGTCTCTGTTAGTTGTGTCTCTAATATATGTTTGTTGTCATTGTTTAACATTTGTATGTTGATTTCTAGATCACTTAACGTGTCGTAAATATCTTTTAAATTAATTATGTGAACTATTATGTCTGTTGTCGTTACTATAGCTTGGTTTTTTATATATATTAGTGCGTATCCGTCTTGGTCAAGTATCTGTTGGGTTGTCAATGTTCCTGATATTGTCGTTATTGTAAATAGCATTAATATGGTCGTCATCAGCGTTTTCTGTAAATTTGTAAGCTCGTTTAATATTCTTTGGATCAATACCTTCAAGTTTTGCTTTTTTGTATTTTGGCACTTCTTTGTGTCTTACTCTTCTCTTTTTTCTTCGTAGTTTTCCCTGTTGGCATTGTTCTTTTCTAACATTTTCTCCTTAGCATTTTCTATGTTTTCTTTAATTTTTTTCAAGTCTACCTTATTGTTCTGAGCTTCGTTAGGAGTGCATTTGATTGTAGATTGATATCTGTCATTGTAATTTCGAATGGCCTTTTGCAATAATTGTTTTACTGTCATGTTTGATGTTTCTGTTTTTTAGCGTTACCCTGACTTTTTCTCCCAATGAATTGTGTAACCTTTCTATGTCCGAATTTCCCATGTGACTATTTGGTTTAGTTAGGTGTAGTTCTATTCCTTCTTGCATTAATAATTCTTTAATTCTGGTCGAATTAAATTCGTTGTCAGCTATAATTTTATCTGGTCTACCTAGCTTTGTGAAATGCTCTTCTGGTTCTACTAGGGTCATATGATTTCGATCATTTAGTGCATATGCTGCTGCAAACTTGGTAAATTTGTCTATAATTGTTAAAAAATGTGTATTTCTTACTACGTATGTGTCTATATGGACAACTTGATTCTTATCTGATGGGGTTTCGGTTTTTTTGAATTTGTTCTTTATAGGGTTTCTATCGTATGTTATTTCTTTGCACAAGTCACATTTGTTAGCAGTAGTTTTGGATAGTATTTTAGTTGGTTGTACGTTTCCTGAATGCCTGAAGGCATACTTTCTTTTATGTGGTAAAACGATATTTGTTTGACTGCTTCTGCTTCGGATTCCATGTCCTGAGCTCTAATAGTGCATTTTATGAATTCTATTTGTTTGTCATTTGAAAACTTTTCTATTAATTTTTCCTGTACTATATTGTATTCGTGGTTACGAGTAAATTCCAATTTTTCCTTTGCCTATACATTTCTTAAAAATCTCTCCCATCGTTGGAAAATCATGTTTAGCTATAAAAATGATTCTTTTAGCATATATGGTTTTAAATTCTTCTGTTTTACAATTTGTAATTATTATTTGCGTTCTGTATTTATTAACTATTTCCTCCTTTATGAAAAAATGATTGTGAAGGTTTTCTTCAGCTGAGTGTACTGTCGCGTTTGACGAATTATCTTCTTCGTCTTCTAAGTTTGCTATTATATTTATCTCTGACATGTTTTCGTTTTTTTCGTCCAGTGTGTCATTTTTGTTCTTTATAACGTAGTCATTGTCATCGAGTCTGCTCAAAAAATCGGCTACTTTATTTTCCTTTCCTTTTAAATAGTCAATCTCAAATTGATATTCTCCTAATTTTAATAAGCATCTTTGATGTCTTGGCGAGATATCTTTCCCTTTATGTTTCGAATCCAAAAATTTTATGGGTTATAATTCGTCGCGTCCCTCGTAAGTGTAAATGTTTTTTCAAAATTAGAAAATCTAAGTATTGGGTGTGAACTGATCATAAGTTTTAATTTTTCAAATGCTTCTACATAAGTTGGATCTTTGGGGTTTATTTTCACATTTTTCTTTAAATATTTCGTTATAGGTTGCCTACTTTAGCATTATCTTTAATAAATTTTCTGTAATAACCAGTTATACCTAGGAAACTTTTTATATGTTTTTCTGTCCGAGGTAGTACTAATTTTTCTATAAAAGCTATTTTATTGGGATTAGGTTTAATACCTTCCTTTGTCAAAATATGCCCAAGGAATTCTGTTTCCCTTTTCATAAAATTGCATTTATCTATCTGGATCTCTAGATTTTTCTCTTCCAAGATTTTGAAGATTTCTTTAATTGTCTGAATTTGTTCTTGCAGTGATGTGCTGAAAATTAGTATGTCGTCTAGATAAAGGACAAATTTTTATACCCTTGCAGGGTATTATAATTTTAGTCTGAAGTTTGCAACGCAGTGAAGGAGACATCTCCGACCCTATAAAGTATATATATTCTTGATCAGGATCAACAGGAGAGTCGATATAGCCATGTCCGTCTGTCCATCTGTCCGTTTCTACGCAAACTAGTTCCTCAGTTTTAAAGCTATCTGAATGAAACTTTGCAGTTAGTCTTCTATATACTCTAACTCGTACATATGTCGGAACGGACCGGATCGGATGACTATATCATATAGCTGCCATAGGAACAATCGGAAAATTTTTAGAAAAAAATGGTAACTTTCTCAGTTTTCAACATATTTTCATCAAAGTTGAGATTTAGCCGTTATATATTATTTCTGAATTTCGGTTTTAATTTCGTTTCCTATAGCTTCCATAGGAACAATCAGGAAAATAAAATAAAAAAAAAATCCATAACTTTCAAACAGATTTTTAAACCATTTCCATCAAGTTTGAGATTTGACAACTAATTATTATTACAGAATTTCGGTTTTAATTTTTTGTTAAAATTCTGCAAGGGTATATAAACTTCGGTGAGCCGAAGTTAGCTTCCTTTCTTGTTTATTTATATGGTCTCTCAAAATTTCGTTCATAAGTCTCTGGAATGTGGCTGGGGCATTTTTTAACCCGAATGGCATTCTTATAAACTCATATAAGCCGTGTGGCGTTACAAAGGCTATTTTCTTTCTATCTTCCTCTTTACCTAAGATTTGATGGTAGCCTTTGGCTAAATCCAATGTTGTAAAATATTAAGCTCTTCCGAGTTTGTCCAAAATTGATTCGATATTTGGTATTGGAAACTTGTCATCTATCGTGATTTCGTTTAGCTTTCTATAGTCAATTACTATTCGATACTTATTTTTACCTGAATTGTCAATTTTTTTCGGTATCACTATTAAGGGGCTCGAATATCTTGAATTACTTTTCCTTATTATACCCTGTTCTGTCATTTCTTTAATTTGTCTCCTTACTTATTCTTCATGTTGAGGATGATACCTCTAAAGTTTTGAATTTAGCTGTTTGTCCGTGGTTCTCCGTATCTCATGCTCTATTTCTGTCGTACTAGTCAATATGTCTCCCTCTTTAAAAAATAATTTAATTTATTTCTTTTCGTTCTTCTTTGTTTAAATGATCAAGTTTTAAAGTATCTAGGTTTCCTTCGTTACTTTCTAAAGTACACACTTCTTTATATTGGTAAGGGTTATTTATTATTGAATTTTCATTATGATTTAGCGTTAAAGTTCTTTGTTCGAGATTAATGTAAGCGTTTAAAAAATTCAATAGGTCTATTCCTATAATGAAACTATATTTCTTTTCTGTTAGTTGGGCTACTTTCCATCGAACCCTAGCTTTACTTGGTAAATTAAATTCTTTTGGTGCTGTTGTATGAATTTCATGCTCTATAACGTCTTTTCTATTTATCGTACTATAGGGTATAAAGTGGCCATAAATTGGCTCCTGTATCTATTAATGAAACATACTTTTCTTTATTTATGTTTAATTCTATTAGTGGTAGGTATTCCGAGGCTGTTTCATAAAAAAACTGTATTATTCACCTCTGTCTGTTGGTCGCACTGATGGTTTAAGTCGTTGTTTTCGTAATAGTCGTCGTTTGTTCTATTTTGGTCGGTCTCTAAATTGTCAATTTCCATTGGCCTGAATTATTATACCTGTAATTCTGTTGTAAGTTCCTGTTATTATGATTCCCATATTGATTTCTTAGATTTTGCTGATTGTTCGTTATCTGACCATTGTGTTGATTAAAATTCCTATAATTTTGGTGTTGATTAATCAGATTATTTTGTTGCGTATTAAAATTTTTATAGTGTTGTTGTGGATTAAGGTTTCCCTGATTTTTGTTGAAAGTCCCTGTCTCTGGATTGTTTCGGCTTGTCCTGCGTTTTCTATATTGGAATCTGATACAACTATTTTCGTATCTGCGTAGCAGCATTATTTTTTAAATTTCTCCAATCCTCTTTCTTCATATATTTTATCTAGAAATGTACCCTATGTTATTTCTTTAGCTGCATTCACTAGCAAGCTTTCTACATTAATTAAATCTATGAAGTTGTCTTGCTTTTGGTAGACTATTAATTCATTAGTTTTATATTTAATATTCTGCAGCTCCACTGCTAGTTCGCTTACCATGTTCAATTTCAGGTCGTAGATTCTTCGGTAAATTTGGTGTGGTTCTTGATCCGTCTGTGTCTGTATCGTAGCTTCAGCGTCGCCTTGATGAGTTCTCAGTTGTCTGGTTCCAGTACGTTTATCACTACATCCTTCGCTTGTCCTTGAATCGTCCTATAGAATACGGTCCTGGTAGCTTCCCGTTTAAGTTCCGGATCTTGAATTGATTGGAGCAAATACTCGACACTGCTGAAGAATGAGTTGATCGAGATGTCCCCTGTTCCTGTGAACGTCGCCAGATGGTTTATAGTTTTGAACAGTCGTTCTTGCTGTGCCGGGTTGGCCGGAGGGTTGATTTGTAGTTGTACATAGGCTTGTTGGAGTTGCTCCAACTGCCTTTCCCTGAGTGCCAATTGCTCCAGTAGGTCTGCCTGTGGCATCTGGGGGTTTTCTTGTGCCATTCTTGCCTCATCGTATTTATTCGCTCGGTTTCGTCTTCTCGATGCCGTTTTGGATGATGGATAAATTTTAGCTTGACTTAGAAGTCCACTTATTTTTAGTTGAACTGCCTCGACGTCCTTGTCTACTGATTTTTAGTTGAGCTTCCTGGGTTTCCTTGGCTTTAGAAGTCCACTTATTTTTAGCTGAACTCCTTCTAAGTCTTTGTCAACTGATTTTTAGTTGAGCTTCCTGGGATTCCGTGGCTTTAGAAGTCCACCTATTTTTAGTTGAACTCCTTCTAAGTCTTTGTCAACTGATTTTTAGTTGACCCACCTGGGATTCCGTGGCAACTTATTTTTAGTCGCACTTTGTGAGTTATTTCACTGCACTATTTTTGTCGGCCGATTGTAAATTTAAAATTTTATTTTCCGATTCTCCCCGTTTAGTCACATTTATTTCATTGTTCGGTTCAATCACTGGATCCTTTTTAATAAAAAAAAAGAGAATCCTACCGGCTGCGCCAATTTTGTACTGCTGCGGGTCGGATTTTAATAAAAAAATAAACACGAACACGATGTTTGTTTCTTAGTGGCGAATCATAACTGAACTCTCTTTATTGAAAAAGTCATATTTAAAGGTTTTACATTTGGGTTACAATTGGTTTGTGTTGGTGTACTTAAATGGAATTCTGATTTAGCTTATTCTATATGCTTATGTAGTTATTGCGAAACTTATGCTGATTAGACTTATTCTATCTGCAATTGGTTTCGTTGCGAAACCGGATACATACAAGAGTTTGTTGACTCGTGTCGCGAAATTGTTTAATGTAGGGCAATGAATTTAGGTTTCGGTTGCGAAGAGTTTATTAACTCGTGTCGCGAAATTGCTTATTTTACATTTATAGAGTCCAATAACTCTTGAACTGTCTGGCTATTTGGTTTTATTTGGGTATTATGTACTGGGAGTGAAGTGGATCTGTACATAACTCGCGCGTTGTAATGGTACAGGGTATTCTACTGTCGGGACGCCTGACTGTATATCCATCTTGTTTTTTATAAATTAAACTGCAAATGTATAAACTCTTTAATGGTACTATTTTTATTTTGTTTAATGTTTCAGGGACAAGGGCAGGAATACCGCAAAAATAACATGCAGAGTGTGTTTGGAAGACTATCAAACAGGAATAAACTTTCTTTCAGAACCTATAGATGTTTACAACGATTGGGTCGACGCCTGCGAAACTGCAAACTAAATATAGTCATATATAGCTTATATTATTGAAAGGTAGTTTTTTTACGTACGGTCTGCAAATAATATAACATTGTATTTTTGAGCCTCTATCTTTAAATCTGACTTTAAATATATAACACAATTGCCCAATGTTGCATATACGCAACATACTGTAGCACTTAAACCAGGACATTGACATTTTTGCCAGTTGATATTGGGGTAAACTCTAGCCTATACGCTATTCAAAAGAATTTTAGCCACGCTGTTTTAATTCGGCCATGAGAGGGTTAAGCCTCAACACACGTAAACATGACAAAACTACTCTAAACCAAACCGCACCCCACCCCCCTAGACCCAGCAGCACATCTCTCTCTCTCTCTCTGCGTGTGTTACCGGCTAGGAGTGAACACACATATACATATAACAAAAACGAGTGGCAAATTTAAAAGTACGAAAAGAACATACGAAATTCATGAATAAAATACATTTTAGCATGCCTCTTGACCACACTTCCCCTAGGAACCATGTGAAGAATATACCGAATTTACATTTAAATAGAAGTTTTAATTTTAAGTCTCTAAGTAAACAGTTAAGGTATTCTGTTGGCGAATAAATGAACAAATAAGTAAATAAATTGGATATGTTGGCGGCCGAGGAATATCAAAATCTTCAAAATCAAAGGTAATTTGTTATGAATAACAAGGTCCTCTTGTCGGAATGACATGGTTATTTTCCGAAGGAATTTGCTGCGTAGAATTCAAATTCGGCATCAGAATTTGGCCGTCGCGTCAGGATTTTGAGATATTTTTCCAAAGAAATAAAATAAAATCAAGTATCATAAAAATGTAAATAAAAATTGTATTTATTTGAACCTTTGATTAGAATAGTTGGTCATGTATTTTAAAAGATATGACTTACCGTGTCTTAATATTTTGATAACGATTATCACACTTACAACTTTCTTATTTGTACACCATATATATTTAATTGTATATTAAAAACTAAGAATCAACGCACAGAAAAACCAATTAAATGACTATTAAAATGTTTGACCATTCAATTTTTATACCACTAAACTAATTTGCTAAGATTTATTTTGACGACAAACAAGCCCCTATTTTCTTCCAGTGCCAAAAGACCCAAATTTTATAAAAAAAATCTGAACGCTAAACGCGTTAATCAATGAATAAATGAATGAATAACTAAATGATTTGGATATGTTGGCGGCCGAGGAATATCAAACTCTCCAAAATCAAAGGTAATTTGTTATGAATAACACAGGTCAACAAGGTCCACTTGTCGGAATGACATGGTTATTTTCCGAATGAATTTGCTGCGTAGAATTCGAATCCGGCATCAGCATTTAGCCGCCATGTCACGATTTCGAGATATTAAAAAAAAACAAAGTTATTATTCGGTTTTATAAAATCAAATATCATAAAAATGTAAATAAAAATGTTATGTTATCGTTCCTATGACAGCTATATGATATAGTCGTCTGATCTGGCCCGTTCCAACATACATATCTAGGAGTGATATATACTCATAATATATATATATAATATATAATATAATCGGACAGACGGACATGGCCTGATCAAGAATATATATACTTTATAGGGTCGGAGATGTCTCCTTCACTGCGTTGCAAACTTCTGACTGAAATTATAATACCCTGCAAGGGTATAAAAATCCCAGCTGCGGCTTCGACTGTTAGATTACGTGCCCTTCTCTGATATACTTTATCATATTGTTGCCATAGGAATATTCGGAAAATATATTATAGTCTTTGAATTCTTGAATTCGGCTTCAATTTTTTTAAAGTCGGGCTACTATAGAAACGATCAGGAAATTAATAGAAAACACTATTACTTCGCCGTTTCAACATATGTATCTTCTATTTTGTGATATAAGCTTTAAGTTAATTTCAGGATTCCGGTTTTAAATTTAAGAAAATTCCATATCATAAAGCCTCCATAGAAACTGTGACGGCGGTCGCCGATCGGCCGCCACCACGATGTAAATATGTACATATAACGTAGTTTAAGTGTAAATAGTAGTTTAAGTTTAGGCAGTTAGGGATTAATTTTAAGAATAGGGTAAGAATAGGGTAAGAATAGGATAAGAGTAGGGTAAGAGTAGGGTTAAAACGATGTAAATAATGAAGTTGCCCATAGGTTAAGGTTAGGCGGTAGGCGTTAGGGAATCGCAGGGCCGGGCCCTCATCATCGGTCACACCAAGCCTGACGTCACGGGCAACATTGCCTGACGTCACGGGCAACATCGCCCGCAACACCTGCAAGGAACGGGACGAAAAGCTGGAGGACTGAAACATGGAGTCCGCCAATCAGCGATCGGCAGAGGGAGCCGGGGACTGCGATCGGGGCAGAGGCCCGCGACGCCGGCGCCGACAATTGCAAAATCGGAATTTGCATGGGCCACCTGCCGCCTAGGAGTAAGAGTGAGACGGAAAGCTCGCCGGGCAAAAGAATGTGCGGAATGCGGAACAGCGCGTGCCATCGATCGCGGCAGCGCTGCCGCCAGGAATGGGCAGAATTAGGCCATACATGGATTTAAAATAATCACTCGTAATCAGGCCAGCGAAAGAGCAAGTTTATAATCCGTGATAAAACAAGTGACGACGACCCCCGCAAACATCGCAACAGAAAACCAGGACACGCACACAGGACAATCAGGACCCCCCATACGACTAGGAATCGACGACCAGGATCAAAGTCCTCTCACCAAGAATAGGACATCGGGTGAGCTAACGTGCTCGGCGCACAGAATTAGAGAGAAACAGCTAGGGCACATAGAATAGGGAAAACATAAAATAAAACGGGGCACCAACACATAGCAAATAAGCAAATTTAAAAACATGAAATAAAACAATAAGAGAAATGAAAACAAAACAAGTGGCCCTATTTATTTCCCACCCTTATCAGTCTCTCACACCCCACTGTACCCCCTCCTCCCCGCTTCAGTCGCCGTTGGGTAATTCCAGGCGCGGACTCGGGCAGGACGGGGACAGGAGCGACACGTTGCTGGGTTAAAATCCGGACGTGGACGCGGGAGGCGGCTGCGGGACCCATCCCAGCCGTCTTTGCCCAGTCTCAGGATGCGCCGCAGGGATTAGCCTTGGGC
>VNJN01006402.1:0-15490 GCA_008042485.1 Drosophila mayri
AGGAGAAATGCGTTCTGGGAGGCAACTCCGCTAACAACGTATTATTGGCAATATTTTATAAGCTTGCCAAGACCACCACCCTGTGCTCCCCTGGAGTACCTATAGCCCCCCTTAGTCCTTTGAAAAATTGGCATGTCGTTGTAACTTTTGCCCGACTATGAGGAAAAAATATATAAAATCTCTTGGCACATAAGTTTTGTGCACGTTAAGTACTTTTTCATAACCATCGCCGTTCTCGTCGTCGTCCTCATCTTCGTTGTTGCTGTTGTCTGGCTTTCTGCAGTGGGACGAGGCGGTGTTTTGCTATGCCTCGGGGGCATAATATGCATATGGAACGACAGGGGGGGGGCAACAAATAATAGAGAATGGCAATAAAAAGTACGATACACATTGAGGGAAAAGCAACAGCAAAAAGGGAAACTTTAAATAGTTACAGCTACTTGTTCGAGAGTTTGGCAAATGCGAGTGGGTCGTGGAGGAGGAGGGGGCGAAGCACCGCCAATGTTAAATTACTTTTGGGGTAATTTTTTGTAGGGCTTTTGGTTATTTTGTATTCCGTTTTGTGTAAAAGTTTCTGGCACTAAATTAAGCGATTACAAATGGCTATTCTTGATACTAGAAATTATAAATTGATATAAAGAAAAGTTTGTCTTGGCTGTAGAAAAATCAGCTTAAAAGGAAATATTGTAAGAAAAAAACAGGAAAAATAAACTCTTAGCCTGCCTGGGAATTGAACCTGCGACCTCTTGTCCCATAGTCGCAGGTCTTAGCAATTAGCTGTGATAGTAAAAGTATGCAACAATTTTTGAAACGAAAACATTTCGACAACTTGAGCAATAATTTTATTTATTTTTCAACTAAAAGTTGCATAAACCCAGTGTCTTTCTTCTTTTTTGTTGTGAACTCTGACCCGGCACTCGTCAGCCGATTTGCTTGCTCTGCACGTAGCGTCATTTTTGACATTTAATTATGGCAACGCTGCCAAACGGAGGATTTCATGGCCCCGAACTTACAAAAGGTGATTCCATATTTCGTATCTTGTCGCTCTCCTCTGGCACTGCGTGTGCTACGTGTGCATCTTGTACCTGTCTATTGTAGTTCCATATGCAAGCCACATGACCTGGACCTAACTACTACACTGGGCGAAAAAGGATTACCACATCTCTTTTAATTGGGAGTGCATTTTTTATACGCCTTTTTCAGGAAAAAATTGTTCTCTTTAAAACATAAAATTCTAAATAAAAATAAATATGGTAAAATACTATTTAATACCTATTAATTCATTTTATTTTTTATATTCCATTTTCCTCAGAAATTATGCTAAATTCCAAATAATTTATATCTAGGAGTTAAGGTTTTCAGAAAAAAAAACATTTTAATACATTAATTAATTTAATTTACAGTAAAAGTAATATTTTTCGGAAGATTAATATTTGGAGTTAAATATTTTTCACCGAGTATTATTAAGCTTATTTAGTGAGATTTATTTTAAAAGGTTTTTATGAAATAAAAAGCAATTTTAATACATTAATAAATTTAATTTACAGTTAAAGTAAGTGGAATATTCAGAATTAAATAATTGTTACCAAGTTTATTTAGTATAAAATAGCTGCAAAATATATTCTCTACTTTCTATATTTTTTTTACAAATATTTTGCAGTGTTTTCTCTTTATCTTTCAGGCAGGACGTGCGTTGTCAAAACTGCCGCTTCATTTTTTCCCCATAAAAATGGGAACTTTCTTTCTCTATTCTTCGGTTTTTTTCGAGGGTCAGTTACCCCTCCCTATACCCCCTCTGAGTGTAGCAGCTGGACAACTTTGTGTGTGTCCTGGCGATTTATGAAAATAAAAAGAAAGTACACAAAAAAACAGGCTTGGGGAGAACGAGGAGGATGTGGCACGTGATGTGAAATGGCAAAGGATTTGCCGAGTTGCCGAGGGGAGTGCACTGGACAATGGCGTCTAAATTAATTATCAAGGATAACAGCGTGAAAGGTTCAGCGACGCTGCATTGTCTCCTGGCTCCTAATTCAATTACGACAGCTGCCGGCTGCAGGGGCTGGGGGCAAATTAAAAAAGGCTTAGGCCAGAGTTAATACGGACTTAAGCGGGGTAATTAAGAGCCAAAGCTGCAATTGCATTCGGGAAACGTCTTAACTCACAGGGAATGGTGGCTTCCATCCCCCATTTTCGAGCAGTCCTGGGGCTGATTTCCTCCTGCTCCTGTCTCTGTTCCTGTTCCTGTTCTTGCCCCGCGACTGCCATAAAATCACGAACTGCAAATCTCTCGAGAATAATTTGAAACATAGAACATAGCCAGGAGTTGGGAAATGGAGCTGTTACTGGAACTGAAGAAGAAAAGCCAAAAGACGATGCCGCTGAATCCCTTCCACATTAAAATATGATGAGATCGTGAAGGCAACGTTACAAATGAAAACGAAGTTAATAAAAAAGGTTGTAAAGGTGTGGAAGGGGGGGAACCGGGGCGGCAGCTCAGGTGTCTGGGCCGGAGGGTGTCCAAAAAATAATCAACATAAAAAAGAAAATTATTTGCAATATTATCAAGGGCCACAAAAGTTACACGGCAGCCAACAGTGGAAGGCGAAACGAAGAAATGAAAATGTTGAGCTGCAAAATAAAACCGAAATGAAATGAAAATATGCCAGGAGGGGGAGGGAGGGAAATCGCAATGGAAATGCAGGAAATCTGAAATCAGGCAGTGATAGAATGGCTGTGAAAATGTATTTAAAATAGTTGTTATTTTTTTATAGAGATTTTTCAATAAATAAGATTCATTTTGCGGGACTCAAATTACATTACATATTTTTTATTTATATTAAAATATTAATAAAATGTTTATTAATTATTAAACTGATATTTTGGTGATGTCTAGCATTCTTAAGGGGTTAACAGGAGCCTTACCTATAAAATGTACGATTTAAATTTGATTTTTTTCTATGCTATATATATTTTCCCCTAAAAATACCTCAGCAGCAAACTTTATTATTTAATTTATAAATAATTGAGCTTCCCTCCCACTGTGCCAACTGATTCTTCTCTGACCAGAACCGAATATTTGGCCTCCACTTAAACTTGGCAACTGCAGTTTCCCATCGGCTTTCGTAATTGGGGTTAGGTACAGCAATAAACACCCCAACCCAGCGAGTAATAACAACAAAACCAAGTTAGTGAGCTAACCAAACACAGAGATGCAAATTAAATTTGGTTTTAATCAAGCGAAGACAGAGCCATAGCCGAAGCCCCATGTATTTTCCGTGCGGGGGCCGCAGAAGGACAAGGCCGAGTTCAACAAGCAAATCAATTAAAGGGCTGCGCCCCGAGCCTCAAAAATAAAAGCCAAAAGTCAAGATTTCAGATTTCTTTTGGAGCACAAACTCGTTCATATGTGATGGTGACCTCTAGAGAAGTCAGTCATCAGTTGGCCACTTTAAGACAATGGGGCGACAGGCGATGCATTAGGCGTACAATAGCCAACACGAAACGTGATCAAACTTTTCCATCAATTTATGGCCCGTGCATCCGAAAAATCCGGTTCGTATCTGCTGGATCCATCGATCAAGTCTTGAGTGAGCGATTGAAGATCAGCCACAGATCAAGTTCAAAGTCATATGCGGCTAAAGTTGCTTCCGTTGCCATTGGCTGCGGAGTTGTGGCCCAAGAGTCTTGGCCATATAAAAGCCATGGGAGATCTTGGCATCGCTAGCACACATCTTCCGTTGAGCGCAGCCTAAACACTTGAAAATCATGGTAAGTCGTTGGCCAGAAAACTGGACCAAATGTTGATCTTAGATTATCAAAAAAACTATCGAATTAAGTGGACCATTAAATAGTTTTTGAAAATCAGAAACAAGTGATAACTTAATAAAATTTGAGATTAAAAATACTATATAAAAATGGCCATAAAATTTAGATAATTCAATAATATATTAAACTGTTCTCTAAAATAATTTTCTTTATTTATTTCCCTTCAGAAATTCCTTATCATTGCCGTTGCCTTTTTGGCCTGCGCCTTCGCTGATGTCTCGGAGCTTTCCGGCTACGATTACCAGCAGCCAGCTCCTGCTCCCGTGGAAACCTACATTCCACCAGCACCTCCTGCACCTGCCCCAGCTCCAGTGGAGACCTACATTCCCCCAGCACCCCCGGCACCTGAGTACATCCCACCCGCACCCGTTCAGGCTGAGGAGCCCATCATCGAGGAGATCGAGCAGCCTGCCCAGGACGGTTACCGCTACAAGACCGTTCGTCGTCGTGTCTTCCGTCACCGCAACTAAGTTGAAAGTTAATTGTTATTGTTAATTTGTTGACTCGAGTGTAATTTGTAAATAACATCCGCCGAAAATGCACTTGGAGAGTAAAAACTAAAGAGAAATTGTAACTGAAAATGTGTTTATTTTCTTGCATTTACTTTGGTTAATGCCAAAGTTTAGAGAACAGGAAATACATTAAAAATAAAGAAAGGAAAACTATGAAGTTCATTGCCTCAAATAATTTTCTTTTATCTGGCTTAAGTCTAATTATATGGGGAAATCCACAATTTTCAAATTTAATCCTTCTTATCAACAGGTTCCCATCAGCCATGTTCCAATGTCAAAGTCGCCATTCAAATGGCTTTTCCTAGGCAAAGGCCCATCCTGCCTTTTAACCCTCTTCAACTGCCACCAATAACCAATCGACGAATGGCCTAAACAAACCGCTCAAGGCCAAACACATGTTCTCTGGCCAACAACACAGCAGAAGCAGTGGCATTCCAATAGATTTTCCCCCTTTTTGTTTTTCTATTTTCGAGAGTCTGGCAGTAAAAAGGTCAAACCAACGACTAGACCAATTTGACTTAACCAAAAATTGCTGAAACATTCAATGAGCAGGGACAAAAAGTGCTCCACAAACCCCCTTCACTCCCAGCAATCGATTCCGTAGACTTCAGCCAAAGCAAACAAATCCTCGATTACAAAATCAAACAGAACAAAAAAAAAAAAGAAAACAAAGAATGGCGAAATGGAAAAAATGTTTGTCCATAATGCAAAATGGGAAAATATGCGAATTCAATAAGCTACGAATCGGGGGGGAAAGGACTATGACATGGACATGTGCCAGGGAGATCCTACTCCTCCTCCTTGCGACCCTTCTGCTTTGGTCCTTTGGCCAATTGCTGTTGACTTTTGCGCTCTAAGGCGAATTTCCGCTCACATATTTTGCACTTACTTTATGCTGATGACATGCAAGTGGCAAAAATTATTTGCGCTCGTGCATTTGGCGGCCAACTACCGGGGAACACGTCTCCGGACCCGGCCAAAGGCGAATAATGAGCAGCAAACAAGCTGTGGAAATCAGCCAGGGGGCTGACACTGAAAAAAAAACGTATTATTACAATCAATAGCTCCTTTTCTATTGGAAGCCCTTCCTATCCTTTATTTTTTCCAAGCTCTTTATATATTTTTCTTAGTGCAAGAGACTGGGCACAGGACTTGAAGAAAAAGCTAAGGAAAAAAACGCCGACCGAGACCAGACAGCACAGCTTCCATTTCCATTCCCAGCTCCTTCTTTGTCGTGACATACGGAAAATTCCCCACGGAGTCTATCAACAGTTGATAAAGCAAAATGTGCGTACGGCAGCCAGGGAGTAGGAAGGACTTCTGGATGGCATTCTTTTCCTTTTTGGTATGTACATAAGTTTATTATTTTGAAGGTAATTGGATTTGTGTTGCAGCAGAAGTCGACAAGTCGCCGCAGCATAATAAGAAAATATATAAACTTTAGCCGAGGAGGACAATGAACCTTGGGGCCCAATCTCAACATATGCTCAATGCCCCGAGGCAGTGCCTCCTCTGGCCAGGGAGTCCGCATAGCACATCGCACATTGGCCATTGTTTGCACTCGTAATTGTTTTCCTAATGGATAAAGTCTATAAATTTCTGCGCTCGACGCGAACGGCGACCAAATGCGAAATATGTCACGAATGTTAAGCGTTTTATAAACGACTCCCGACGCAGTGTGGGCGAGGATAGGAATCGAGTGGAAAGGAAGCCGGAATGCGGAGGATTTATGGAGGATGCTGGCCACTCAGCGGGACGGACTGCAATGGAGTCCAGAGTCGATGCTGATACGGATGCCATTGCACTGGCCAATGGCTCGTAAATTTAGATGTTGATGGAGAATTTCCAGGAGAAGTTGTTTGTTTATTTTGAGAGGAAGTAGTTTAAGGAATATATAACATTTATTCACTTGGACAGTCAAAATCGTTTACTATACAAATGCCCAGCAATCGGCCTATGCTTGGCTTGAAAACCTGTGGCCTAGTGGGGCTATCGGGACCCCTTTGATTCTGTTCTGCAGCTGTCTTTAGTCTCTCAATGGCTAGTGGATATGTTAAACCATCGCCGGATGCACTTTGGATAGGGATGAGCCAAAGGTACCACTTATTTCCGAGTACCTGACGGAATTTAGTACAGCATCCCAGATTGAAACCATTCTTGCTCTTGCCGGATACGAAAAAGTAAGGAGAATGCCTGGCTTCCATGGTTGTGCGATTTCTGGCCATGTGAGCCAGGCTCATGGCAAACATGATCAGGGTGAATAGGTTGAAAATGAAGCAAGCCATATGCTGGGCGATGGACCACATGTGCTCCGGGCGTAAGTTCTCCGCATTGAACTGGCAGATCAGATAAAAATCGTAGATCAGCACGGCAAAGAGATACAAGCAGTAGAGTTCGGCGTAGAACAGGAATTGTATAAAGTACTTAAAGTTGTGAAAGTGGACGCAGTTCTTCACCCAGGGACAATGGTGATCCATTTTCCTCACACACTTCTTACATGTGCGGCAGTGATGGGCTCTGTCCGGCTTGATGATCCAGCAGTGGCGACAATATCGCACCGTTCCCTCCTTGGTGCACATATTAATGGGCAAATTCCTGGCGGCATTGGCCAATATTCGTGCTTCACCCTCGGCGCCATTGTTTCGCGACAATCGGTCCACATCCTCGACAGATATGTGCCAAAGGTCGGGTATTGGGACAGGAGACGTGCAGATACACTTCCACCACGTCCACAGGAACATAACCAGCAACAAATGGTAGCCCAGCAGGAGAAAAATCATACAGATTATGCTTTCCACCTTTTGGATGCAGACCTGGACGACGAAGATGTGATAGGACCATGCCAAGAACAAAAAGATAATGCCGATTGGTAGCCATCGGGATAGCGAGTCGATGCATGGTCTCCTCTCCTCATTGTTTTCTTCGAGCAGACACATCCTGGCTAGGGATGAGTCTTCCCCTTGATTCGGGGAAGTGTTTGTGTTTGCATGTTTATTTTTATATATTTTTTTTTAGAATAATTTTCCCAGCCTACTTTTGTGGAGAAACTGTAACTTTTTTAATTTAGAACTCAAGCAATCAATAAGCTTTAATATGCTCTTCATTATTTATTCACTCTTCATCTCCATAAACCAAACATTAATCTTCAACACGAAACATTAACAGATTCCGCAGCAAAGTGACCTTTGCTGTGGCCTATCACATTAGTCAACAGACATCGCTATGGCGACTTAGTTGCGGTGACGGAAGACCCGACGACGCACAGTCTTGTAGCGGTAACCGTCCTGGGCAGGCTGCTCGATCTCCTCGAAGATGGGCTCCTCAGCCTGGACGGGTGCGGGTGGGATGTAGGCGGGAGCAGGAGCTGCCGGAGGAGGAATGTAGGTCTCAACGGGGGCAGCTGGTGCAGGTGCGGGTGGGATGTAGGTGTTCTTGGGTGCTGGCGGCGGTGGTGGGGGTGGGATGTAAGCCTTGGCAGGAGCAGCTGGGGGTGGGATGTAGGCCTTGGCAGGAGCAGCTGGAGGTGGGATATAGGTGTTTTTGGGTGCCGGCGGTGGTGGTGGTGGTGGGGGTGGAATGTAGGTGTTCTTAGGAGCCACGGGCTGAGGATAATCGTAGCCACCGGATCCCAGCTCCGAGACATCAGCATAGGCGCAGGCCAAGAAGGCGATGGCGATGATAAGGAATTTCTGGGAAGAAAAAATGAATTATTACGGGCTAATTTATTTATATTTGATATATATATTTGTTAAGAGGAGTTAAAGGATGGATTTTTGTTTATCAAACGTAATGTTACAAGCACGAAAAGTGGTGTATTGTATTGTATATCCTTTTGGATTCTTAATAACTGATAACTAGGTTTTGAGAAAACTCCTACTCTTCTTTAATTTATTTGTAATATTATATATTTATATTTCGAATCCTTTTTAATAAGTATATCCTTGTACCCACCATCTTGAGGAGATTGGCTTGTTGCTGCTTGGATCACAAGTTGATTTGTGCTGCCGATTTCGAAGTGTGCCTGCGGTTTTTATAGCTCATTGTTTTGTCGGTGCTGCTGCGGGTCAACCGCAGCTAAATTAATTGCATGATGAACCCATGATACATGGCGGTCTTAGCCTCAGTCAAAAAAGTCGGAAGATAGCAGCCAAGAAACCGAAACCAAGCACACACACCATACACCACATACCGAGCCTCCAATGCCAAGGCAGTTTGACGAGTTTTTAGTTTCATTTTTTCTTATTTTTTTGTATGGCTTAGTTTTTAGTTTCCATATTCTGCATTATCTTTGCTTTGACTTGAGTTGACTTTTTGTTTCAGTCTTCAAAAGATTTATTTTTTTTAATTAGATCAAACAAACCTTTTGATGGCTGAATAATGGTTTTATTTTGTTTTCTTTGATGAATGTTCGTGGGTCACACGCTCCATTGGCTTGCGTTTTGTCTTTTCTTAATTATTTCATTTTAATTTTTCGTTTTTAGTCTTCTTGTTTCTGTTTTTGAGAGGTTTTTTCGTGCAAATTATTAGCAGACCGCCGGGCCTATGGCGTCGTTTCAAATTTATGCCAAAATTAATTTCAATTTGCTTAGATTATGCTGATCTTGACAATGTCTGGCGGTGGTGTTGTCTCATGTTGTTTGGGTTTCTGTTGTTGTTGCCTAATTAATTACCTGAGTCCGGACTGGCGGCTTTGCCTTTTCCAAACCAACACAACACCTGGCATATAAAACAGTTTATTTTTGTATTTTTAGCAAGGGTTTGAGCTGAGGGGAGTGTTGGTTCTGAGAATGGTTGAAATTTTGAGGGAAAGATATATTAAATGTTGTGCTTTAATGGCTTGTATTGTATTTTATTTAAGATTAAGGTTAGTTTTCTTTCAGAATTTGTATTCTATATATCAGGGAACTGAAAATAAATCAGGGAACTTATCTTTATTTAACCGAATTTAAACTAGGACCCTTTTAGAACTTTATTAAATAGTTTGTGGTATTTTTAAAAAATTTAACAGACCAACAAAAATATTAAAATTGATTAATAAAACATTACTTTTAGGATAAATTGTAAATTTCTTTGGTTTACTAGTAGTAAATATCATGTTTTAATATTTCTAAATCCATTTTGTTTCCTTAAATTTCTTAATTACAGCTGGTGACCTGAAATAATTTCTTTAACACCTTTAAACAATCTTTAAACCTTTAATATCTTTCCCCTTAAAAAAATACACACTCTGGTTTTAATTATTAAAATCTCTTTTCGTTTTATTTTGTAAACTTCTCGCTATCCTTACGATTCCATCGAAGGGATCACTAAAGGAGTTGCTCTCTAGTAACGGCGACGGATCACACGACGACGCACAGTCTTGTAACGGTAGCCATCGGCGGCCACGGGCTCGATCTCCTCCAGAACGGGCTGGGGGGCCAGGACGGGCACGGGGGCAGGGGCAGGGGCAACCTTGACGGGGGCAGGGATGGCAACGGGAGCGGGAGCAGGGATGCTCACGGGTGCGGGAGGAATGTAGGTGTTGACGGGAGCAGGAGCAGGGGCCACCTTGACGGGAGCAGGGATGGCAACTGGAGCGGGGGCCGGGGCGGGGACCTCAACATGGACGGGTGCAGGTGGGATGTAGGTGTTCACTGGGGCAGGGGCGGGAGCCACCTTGACGGGAGCAGGGATGGCAACTGGAGCCGGAGCTGGGGCTGGCAGAGGAACCTCAATCTGGATGGGGGCTGGTGCGGGTGCTGGGGGAATGTAGGTGTTCACAGGAACGGGAGCGGGGGCCACCTTCACGGGCAGGGGAGCCGGAGCAGGGGCTGGCACGCTCACGGGAGCATAGTTGTAGCCAGACAGATGGGAGACATCGGCGTGGGCAACGGCCAGCAGGGCGACGGCGACAACGAGGAATTTCTGTAAGATTTTCAAAGGAAAATATTGATTTAATTTTTGCAAACCAAAAACCCTTTTAAGAAGAGTCGTCTTCGTCTATACTAACCATTTTGAATGTGTTACTTGGAACGTTGGCGTTTCTAGTATGTCTTGGAAAGATCAGTCGGGTGGTATTTATATCAAAACCTGGGCGCGGTGCAGAGGCGAAAGATAAACATTAGACCGAGTGAAGAAGTGCGGATATCAGGGTCTCTTAATATGCCAGAAACCAGAATTTTACGAGCCCCGCCAATGGTCAACTGAGGTGCCCTACACAGTCTAGGAGGGGATTTTCGATAGTAGAGGAATCTTTATAGTGTAATTATGCTTAATTTTATATAGAATTCTTGTTAAAAAATTGCTGAAAATTGTATAATACAAATTGCATGCTTTTTCTAGGTTGTTAGACATTTAAAAGAGAATTTTTGGCAGTTTCTTAAACACAGTTTCAATTTTAAGGTTGCTTTTCTCTATCTAATAAGTTTGTTAAGTTTTTACATATTTACATATCCTTTGTATATATCTATATACCATAATTAAAATAACTTTATTAAAGCTGCCTTAAAAATTTAAAACCCACAAAATATCTTTAATTAATTAATTAAAAGTTAAATAATCTAATTGCTTACTTGTGGTGATTTAAACCTCTAATTAATAGTAAAAAGTCTTTAAAATGTCTAACAAACTTACCCTAACAATTATTATGTATATTCCTGTTATTCAAAATTAAAGTTAAAATGATAGAAAAGCTTCTTAAACTTAAAGTTAATCTCATAACAAGCAGCGCCTTAAAAAGTCACCTTAGCTAAACCCTCCCATCACCACTCGTACTTGCTTGTTTTTGCCATTGTCTAATTTAAATATCATTTGCATAAAGACATTTATGCCTTAGTGTATCAAATTGAACTACCAAAACTGAAGCCGTTTGAAAACTGGAAACCAAGTCTGGCTTTTTGGCCAGGCCTAAACACGGGGGCCACCTAGTCTATTGGTCTGCAGTCGTCGGCGGTCATTAATCCTCTTGATTGGCTATGATAAGGTGGCCAAAAACAAGAGCCTATTGCTTAATTATACGCTGATGGGAAACCAGTGGGCCAGAAATCAGAATCAGAAAGCAACGGCGGTGGCTTCGATTGGGTCAAAAGTTGAACATGACGCCAGCTAGACCGACGCCATGTGTCACTGCCAAGCGGAAAACAAATTAGCCAGACAGGGAGGGGGCGGAGAAGGAGGAACAGGAAGTGCACAGCCACTCGTCGCTGAAGGACACTCTCTCCTTTTAATTACACAAATTGCTAATGAACAATTTTTCCGGTCGGTGCCAAAAGTCCGCAGAGACTTGCCGACGCCACTGTGATTTAATTTCCGTTGAATTTGTTTTCCCCAAATAAAATACTCGCACTCGCCATGCATACGAGGGGACTCTCGTCGGAGTTGTCAAAAAGCTATGCAAACAAGCACTTAACCCCTTTTATTTTGACAATTCCATTATTTTCGCAGCGCCAATAAAGCGAAACTGCAAATGTATTTCGAGCAAATACACAAACACGCTCTAGCGATGCACCACCCATCATGCTGGTCATGGAACGCTGCGTATACGTAATTTAGTTGTTTGCCTGTTAATAGTTGACATGCATTGCATGGTGGCGTCATCCGAGGGCACAAATAAAAAAAAAATAAGGAAAATATATAGTTCGTTCCCCTTGAAGCGCTGAAAAAATCAAATATTGAGGGAATCAGAAATAATGGTATTGGAAACTGCCACATGGCAAACAAATATTTTTCCTCGTCGCTGGGATTTAAATAGTTCGGCCAAAAGGGTAAAAAATGGTTAAGCAAACCGTTTACAGCCTCTTAAAATGTAGTTTACATGAATAATTAAATAGGACATTTTGTTTTTCTATTTAGGTTTTGGATTAACAGTCTTTTAATATATATTTTAATTGTGTCTTTTGAGTTATCTTTCATTAAGTCTTTTAAAAAGTTATAGAAATTATTTTTCTTGTTAGGTTTAAGGTGTAATAAACATAAAAAATTACTAAACAAGTTAAGAATCAATTTAGAAATTTAATATTGCTTCTTAAAATCAAAATTTCAACTTCTTAAAATTAAAACTAAAGAGTTCAGCGACCTCTTAAAGAGACCTCCGTCTGCCTCCAGTCTTATGAATTATATATCTATTTTTTCATATATATTTATTCACGATCTGTTCAAAAAGAGAACCAGATCCATTTTGCCTTCATTTTTACATAAGATTTGCATAACTATTTTGCATTATTTGCTCCAAAAAAAAAGTGATTTAATAAATATTAAAAATGCAACAGCCGTTGACTTGGTCAACTCCCGAAGTGGAAGTGACAAACTCTCGCCAATCGATTTTCGACATTTTTCACTCAGCTCATAAATTCATTCGCCGCCTCGGTATATATCCCAACCCTATATATATATATATGTATATACACACAGTGAATATATATAGCTTGGTCAGATAAATCAACGGGCGACAAATTAATGCTGCAAATGAAGTGCAACTGCTGGCATCGAACGCCAGCGAGAGGAATCGAGGACCCACCTGTCCAGGATAACGATTATTTTCGCGCCTCCTGTACGTACTCCCTACCCTGCCCCACCGATGTCGCCCCAATATGCAGTAACAGTAAAAATAAATGAAGGCAGTCAACGTTTGCATATTTCAGTGGCTGCCATTGCCTCCCCTTCCTTGCCCTCCAGGACTTCCGCCTTTTACTGTTTTGTTTCCCGCTTTCAGGCCCCTCCTGCTGATATAATTACGTTGATACTGTCAATTTCGCAACGATCCATGTCCCATATCCATGTGCACTCCACTCCGCACGTTCGATTCCGCAGTGTCGCTTTAAAGCCGTAAGCCGTAAGCCAGCCGTTGTCCTGCGACGGGCTCCAGGACTCGTGGATTCGTGGTTCGAGGGACCCATCAATTTTTACGCCCGATTTATTGAGTAAGCCGGGGGTTAAGGGGTATTTATTTGTTAGAGGTGTTTTGTGATTGGATTTGTGTGGAAATTCTTAAATGCTTTTATTATGATTATATTTTTTTTTGGATTTTTAAGCTTCAAGAGAAAAGTTGCCGAATTGGTTAATTTTTCTCTTGTGTTTCCTTGAAAATATTCCTTTAAAAATATGTAAAACTTTTTTTGTAAAATAAAGTACAGGTTATCAGCTCTTCGACTATCAATTCCAGGACTGCCCAGTCCGCTGTTGATGGCAATATTTCCTCTCATTTTTTTTTGTTGCGAGCCACACAATTTTCACTTTTTCGTTGGCGCATTTTCTTCTGCATACTTTTAGGTCGGCTGCCTCGTGATTATTTTGTAATCCGTGGCGCCTAAAGCATTGATTACACATTTCAGACCATCTGCCGGACAGGTGGGATATATATTCACCTGTATGTATCTGGGCTTGGGTGGTTTTTGGGCAGCGACGTCCGCGAATGGCTCTCGAAGCCATAATGCGTGTTAATCAGGCATCATTAACTGCTAATTAAGTGCGGTTGGAAATGCAACCAACTGTCAATTGTTGGGCGACCATCGTACCTGACGGTTTTTTATTTAATCGCCAGGCGCAGGATGCAATGAGCCTGAAAATTACCCCAAATGCAGTCCATTTCGCATTGTCTCTATGCGAGATTTCAACTAATCGCTGGCGGGGATTACGTTAGTTGAACGGAATGATTATGAGGGAAATTGGGGGTACGAGGGAGAGATATAGGAATAGGAATTCAACAGTGAGGTTACCTTTATACCGAAATAAATTTATTAAAAGGGAAAATGTTTTGAATTTGGTCTTAAGATATATTTATTGTTCCTTATAATTTATTTTTGATTTGCATAAACATTAAGATTCACTTTCTTTAAATCAATATTTGTTTATATAATTTTTCTTATGAAATCAATTTTTAAAAATTTATAAATAAACCAAAAAGTGTTAATTTTAAATCAGAATGCTGTTTTGTATAATTTGTTGTATGTTTAAAAAATAAGCGTTCTAGTTTACAATTTTTAGAAACTTTACAAACTTTAAACATAGAGAAATATTCTTAATAAATGTTTCCCTAAAAAATATATCAATATTGAAGCTACCCCTGTATCGGCCCAAAGTTCACAAAATAAAAATTTGCAAAAATAAAATCCAGAAATTAATTTACGCACCGCACAAACTAATCACAGGTGATGGGCGTGCGGTTTGCCCGAATCGTCCCTAAATTGTAATTGCCTGTCAAATAATTCTGGGACTCCGCCACCATTCCAGCATCCCTTTGGCAGGATGCCCTATGCTCAAAGCAAAAATGTATTTTAATTCATTTAATTGAGCTGCCAATATTTGACCAGAATGCAATTAACGAAATAAGCCGGGACAATCAATCCGCTGTGGTTGCCCCCTCAGGGAGTGGGCGTAGTGTGGGCAGTGGAAAAAAATGATTTTGTTTTAATTACGCAATTAATTTTAGTAGCTTGGTTGTTTGTTTTTTCGGTGCTTTTTAATTAGTATGCGTCGTGGCAAGTGTAATATGTTACTCTGCGGTTATTTTGGAATTCAGACACACCAGGTTTGAGGGGGTGGGGGGAATGGACTCCAGTTTTCCCCCCTCAAGTCTGCCAGGGCCAGACATTTCCCTAATCAAATTGCAGGAGGGGAGCTCCGCAGACATTTGTCGTTGCATTTTCTTGTTAATTTTCTGCAGCGTCTATCGTCTGTCGATGTCCTTGCTTCGTTTCCATCCTGGCACTTGTTAGCAGCCACAAGTGGTCAGTGGTCGTCTGATGAGGCCAATCCACTCGGCATCGTCTCTTTTTCGAGCTGAAGCGCCGGCTTCATCGATTTCGTGTGGCTTGCACAAGGAGAAAATTTTATAATGAAGCCACCTGAAAGTTGATTAGGATTTTAGGTTTCTTAATTTATAATTTCAGCTCGTAAAATTAGGCATTAAAAGATGTTGAAATGTGAAATTATTTACCTAGTTTGAAGATTAATTTGAATGTAAAATTGTACATTAAAGCTTTACAAATAAAAAGTGTGTATATAATGTTAAATACATTTATTTTAAACAACTTTTTATCCTAGTTCTTAACACCTTTTTTTTAATTTTCTATTAAAAAAGGCTCCTAATTTAAATCCTTTTGAATTCATTTTTTAATTCTTTGTACTATTCACCCTTTCATGACCAATTTTCCCATATCTTAGTTGTTCTAAATAAA
>VNJN01006404.1:0-20541 GCA_008042485.1 Drosophila mayri
GACACAAAATTATCATGGAAAAACAACATCAATGAACGGGTCAAGAAAGCGAGTATAGCATTCTATTCGTGCAGAAAGATGTTTGAAAAGAACTGGGGCATACACCCCAAGATCATAATATGGCTCTACACAGCGGTGTTGAGACCCATACTGACATACGGAGCACTAGTATGGTGTCCGGCACTAACTAGGGCATACAACAGACAAAAACTTACAAAGATCGGCATGCGCAGGTGACACGGGAGCACTAAGATCATGCCCCGCGGCGGCGTTGAACGCAATGCTAAGCATGATCCCAATAGAACACTTTATCAGGAATGCCGCAGCCCAAAGCGCGGTACGACTGAAGGAAAGCCAAAGCTGGAAGAACTATCACACTGGGCACTGTACGATCCTGAATGAAATAGACTACATGGGAACAACAGGAACAGACTACATGACAACCGAACTACGATTCGGCAACGCATATACAACTAGATACCCCACAAGGGAAGAATGGAGACGAGGGAGTGTATCCGAACGGGACGAAGTATCCCTCTACACCGACGGCTCGAAAATGAGATGCGGTGTAGGGGCCGGAATCTTCGCCGACGGCTGGGGAGAAGAGGAGTCTTTCAACCTCCCAGCGTCAGCGACAGTGTTCCAGGCAGAGGTATTCGCAATTCTGAAAGCTGTCGAACTCTCAGAAAACCGAGACCTCAAGAATAACAAAGTTAGGATATACTCGGATAGCCAAGCGGCTATCAAATCTCTAGCATCAGCAATAACAACATCGACTCTAGTAGCCCAATGTAAGGAGACGCTAAATAGAATCGCGGAAGATAACACGGTACAAATAGTTTGGGTACCGGGACACAACGACATTCCAGGAAACGAGAAAGCTGACGAGCTGGCCAGGCAAGGGTCAGAAAGGAGCTCAGACACCGCAAACATACAAATCTCCCTGAACTCAGTCCAGAGGGAAATTCTTGACCATTTCAAACGACTAGCGAGCAAAGAATGGTCAACGATGACTGAGAACAGAAGATCTAGGCTATGCTGGCCAGAATACAATAGGAGAAGGACAGCAGACCTGATCTCCAAAAGTAAAAAGGACATCAGAAGAATAACGTCAACCCTCACGGGGCATTGGCCAATAGGCACTCATGCCTGTAAAATGGGCCTTCCCCATAACACATATTACAGAAGCTGCAAAGAAGAAACCGAGAATGAGATACCGGAGCACTTGTTGTGTCACTGCACGGCATTCAACCATCTTAGAGCCCGACACTTCGGAGCACACCAGCTAGGGTCAGTAAGGGAGGTGGGGTGGCAATCAGTGAATGCCATCCTAGCGTACCTGAACGACACTGGCTGGTACTGAAGTGAAGAAGCCGACTACGACAGTCGAGGGAGTGGACCAAAACGGAGCTAAGCCGCTTTTACCTACCTACATACCTACCTTCTTGTTCATTTTTTATTTACATTTTTAAAATATTGTAAGCAAGCATGTATGCCAGCATCATTTGCGGGCCAAAAATATCAAACAGATAGTAAAATCAGCGGTCACTCTTGAAAAGATAAAAAATTTCTTCCGCTGCGAAACGTTTTACTGTCTGGATACTATGCTTTACGGAGAATAAAACCTGCAGATTCTGAATTATCTCGGTCTGTACATTGCTAGTTTGAAAAGTGTCAAGATAGGTTATTTTTTGATACTTTGAAGGGGATTTCCCTAAAATTGGTACGTGATGGAAGCTTTTGGGTTTCGAACTAGCAATATAAAGACTGGAAGTATTGTATTTTCAATAATATCACTTGCGTGAAAAAGGACTTTATGAACCGTAGCGGTCATAGGTAGCCAAGGATATTTATTAAAAAATAATTTCTGCCGTATCAAAGCAAAAAACTTTGGCATTTGTTCACATTAAAGGGCAATTGGCACGACAAACATACATATATGAATTATTCTTAAGTTTTTTATTAATCTGAGATCAATGTCAGTTATTTCAGCGAATTTCTCTGGTGCATTAAATGCTCTGCCATCAGTATTGCCGTCATTCGTGCTACCGAACCCTCCTACAGTTCAGTCACGGCGTCGTTTATTTATAAGCAATAATATTCAGAAACAATAGATATGATATAATAAGTCTTCAGTCGCAGCAACATGCACTTATCGTAAATAAAGTATCAGTTACCAGGTCAGGCGAATATGCATAGTATACGGACATAAGGAAACTTAAATGGGTCAAGAAGTCTCAGGTCACTAATACCTGGCAATAACCCACATTCACAATAACCCCCACATCCACAGTAACACATGGATCAATAAGTCCCGGGACTAACAATGAAAACAACATTTTTTTTAAATATTTTTTTTATTCATCAACATAATCATCTTTTAGGGTGGTACAATCGTTACAACGCTTTTCCAATTTTTCAATTCCATGTTTATAAAACAAATTATCTTTCGCTAAAAAATAAGTTTTTTTCTAGATCATCAAAGATCTAGTAGTCACTGTGGGCTAAATCTGGCGAGTATAGGGGGTGGGAAAACAGATGAAAGCACAATTCGTTCAATTTTGCCATTGTTTTCAACGACTGGCAGGGTGAATTGTCTTGGTGAAAAGCGATCGCGGCACCCACTTGGAAAACATGTACTTCATGCTCAATTTTTCATAAAAGATAGTAATGCACTTCCATATGATACCTGTGTGTCATGTCAGCAATCTCACGGATCTTTACTTTGCAATTTTTCATTACAATTTTTGTCCCTTCACTCACATTTTTCGCTGTTCCGGTTTCCACAGGACTATCCGAGCCTTCCATGTCATTGTGTCAGTTCGACCACGATTAAATTCGGCAAAACACCGACAAATCGTTGCTTTTGATGGACAAGAGTCCAGGTAACATTTTTCAATCCATTGCACGGTGTTTTAAGCCATTAAAAAATAATGTTTAGTCAGAACACGAAACTAGTTTTCTCCATTTTTTATACCAACTGAAAAACGACTTTACTCCAACGCCGATAAATCAGCTGTTTCTGGTCCGATCGACTTAAAACGACACGGTTTAAGTAAAGGTTAGTACTCAAGATAGACACCAGGTCTGGCTTACTACGAGCGCCATATCTGGGTTAGTCTCGGGACTTATTGATCCATGTGCTATATTGTTATATGTGCTGTATTATAAGTTATTTTATAATAAAATAAATAAGAGTTCTACCTTAACCCAGAGCTTTTATTCACGCATCAAAGGCTGTCACCGTCTTCAGACCCTCATCCCATCACCCAACCAAAGGCAATAGTTTATGCACTATCTGCCAGGCATCTAAGCCTCCGTATTAACATTTTAGTGACACCGACGAACACGTCAACCCGACGTAAGTCAACAATAGGAAACAAGATGGACAAACAGTCGGGCGTCCCGACAGTAGAATACCCTGTACCTTTACAACGCGCGTGCCAAAATTATATGAAAGAATAGATAAGACAAAAAACGGAAAGAAGTGTACATATAATGCAAATGTCTTCGACGTTAAGAACAAGGTCGATAGCTCAGTCGGTAAAACTGCATAAAATCGCAAGTTTGGTGTTTCTAGCTCTTATAGTCTCTGAGATCTAGGCGTTCATACAGACAGACGGACAGACGGACAGACGGACGGACGGACGGACAGACGGACATGGCTATATCGACTCCTTTAGTGGTCCTGATCAATATTTTGGTAACTTTTGGGGGTCTGACACGCCTCCTTCTGCCTGTTACAGAAAATTGCACTCGCACAAAACTATAATACCTTTGTACCTTTGGTACAGTGTATAATAATCCGTAATTCTTGGGATCTTCCGTTTCACGTTTCCTCTCACCCACCAAATAAAAATTTGGTGAGCTCAACCGGGAAAATTTCGCAACTCTTTGGAAACTTCCTCGACCTTGACGAACACGCCAACCGTGTTACGTCAATCACAGGAAATAATCCGTAACTCTTGGGAATCTTCCTGCATTTTTATTCTTGCCATAAAAACATTGTGGTGAGACCAACCGGGAAAGTTCCGTAACTTTTGGGAACTGTCATCGAAGCTACACGTTAAAGAACAATCCTTTTCTAGATCTCTGAATTGTAGAAATCCCCCAAAACTTTTTACCATTTGTTGATTCCTTTGACCACACCACGGTTGCAAATAAAACACTCCCAACAGTCAGGAATTAAAGAGCAAGCAGTCACAGAGGAGTTAGACTTGCAGGAAGAGATCAGTCAAGTGATCTCGAAGCTCATCCGCAACTTTAAAAAAGACTCAGCGGAAAGAAAGATAAATCCATCGTATTGTAGGGATGCACTGTGGCCGGGATAAATCTCAGCGGCCCAGAGTCCCCTTCCAGAAATAATTTATATTTTGGAAACGCCAGAACATGGAGGGGCCGAGGTTGGTGAGAATTTTTAGGGGTGGGTTTTGACTCAGAAAACTGCATATTCCAATTTCCCACGCTGGGCGAGAAAGCGCTACTGGCCCGGGAGTTTCCAAGTGTTCCCCCACTAGAGACTGAATCCGAGGCTCGGGATCTACAAAGCCGACTGCTCCCGCGCCCACAACCCAAAGCTAAAACTACGGCTTGGCTTGCCCAAACATCCGCGGATCGGCAGCCCCGCCTGAGGTGTCCCAACGGCGGGCTGTCGCCCTCCCCAAAATATTGCCCCGTGACTTGCGATAGCCAGTGGCTGCGCCTGTGCCTGGAGTAGGGCAATAATGCGGTCCATATATGATGGATACATTGCTATTATATTTCATGCCGTTTCCTTGTGGTTGTTTTCTAGCTAATTGTAATCGTATTCTTTGTCCCTCTCTTCATTCAGATATATGTTCAATTTAATATTTGTGGCGGCCACGCTTCGCTCACCCGTAAATTATATCGAGATGTAAATAAAATCCGTAGCTTCGTTTTCCTTGAGTTAGTAGTGGGGTTCTCGTAGTCCTTTTCCTTGTGTTGTCCTGGTCGTTGGTCATTGAGTGTGTATGGGTCGTCGTCGGATGAGTTATCCTTTCACTGAGGAGCTTTAGTTCTGATCGAACCACTGGTAATATCGTGAGAGTTCTTAATTCCATTTGTCATCCTGGTTGGGACCTAATTCTGCCAACCCTTTCGGCGGCTGCGCTGCCGCGATCCGTGGCACGCGCCGTTCCGCATTCCATGCATCCTTTGCATTTCAGGTCTCCTCTCTCGCTCCCCCCCGAGCGTGCAGGTGGCCGCTACGAATTGTGTTTCGCATCCCTGTGTGCTGCATTCTTTGCATTCCATTCTTTGCATTCCAGGTCTCCTCTCTCGCTTCCTCCCGAGCGTGCAGGTGGCCGCTGCGAATTGTGTTTTGCATTCCTGTGTGCTGCCGGCGCCGGCGCAATGGGTCTCTGCCCCGATCGTGTGCTTTGGCCTCCTCTGCCGGTCGCTGATTGGCGGATCTCGTGTTCCGGTCCGTTTCATCCCGATCCCCTGGCCGATGTTGCGGGCGATGTTGCTGATGACGTCAGCGGTGGTGTGGCCAGTGTGTGCTTGGCCCTACTAATCCTTATGATCCTAACGCCTGTGGCCCTAATCCCTAACTATTTACATTCATATTTACATCTAATATATACAACTTAACCTACTCGATATTAACAAAAGTATATACAAAAATGCCCGCTGGAATGTGTCATCGTCACACCCCCTCCTTACTTCCGGCAGGTGCGGAGTAAAACCAGCACCTTGCCGTGAATACTGATCTGCATTTGGAATCATTGGCCTCCCTCCGCGTCGAGGTAGCGGCGAGTGCACCGTCTATTCGGCCTCTATTCGGGTGATGAGTCGGGCCGGTAGTCGGCCTTCCGGCGTCGACCATCCGTAGGGCGCAGTAGCCCATGGCTCACTCGGGAGCAGGGAGTCCCCCAGTCTCGGCGTCTCGCGCTGCTCGTCGTCGGAGGAGTCGCTCGGCGAGTCATCCCACGGAACGCTCCGTCTCCGTCTGCTGGCGTCGTTCCTCTCCCTCTGCGTCCTCTTGTGCAGGAGTCTCTGCGGAGCACCCCGGTGACCGACAGGCGGCGCACCGGATCCCCGGTGCGGGCCTGGCCAGAAACGGCCCCGGCCCGAAGATGACTATGTATGCCACGGGGGATCCCGGCGTTCTCACCGGGACATAGTCCTCCCGCAGAGGGCTATAGGTGTCCCGCTGGCGTGGCACATTGTCCTACTCGGGGGACCGCGGTGGGCAGTACTGCACCTCGTTGGGTCTTAGATTAGCTCCCGGGCCGGTGGTGACCCATCCATTCCCGGCTTCGTCCTCCGACACGTCCTCATACGTCGCTCCTAAAGGTCCGGGGACCGGTGCCAGGGCCTTGAGCAGAGCCTAGGGCATGCTCCCGAAACAGGCCAGCAGCTCATCTTCCTGTTCCGCAGTCACCGTCGTGGCCTCTCCCTCCACTCCCGGGAATCTCCACGGGAGGAGCGAGTCCGGCCGTGGCGGGGAGGACATTTCCAGCGGGTCCTCCTGGCGCAGTGGCGGCGAAGTGCCCGATCGACAACGATGACGTTGTCGTCGTCCTCCTCGCTGTTCAGCTCTATCGTGAGCAGCGATCATGCACGTGGGTACGGCACTCCCGTGGGGGGCAGTGCCATCAGTAACGGGCGTCCGCTGCGTCGCCGTGGGTCCCCGGAGCGGCTTGGCCCACGTCCACGACTAATGACAGCATCGACAGAGGTTGATGAAACTTTCTTCAACCGCAGTCGCCAGCCACGAATAATGCCGTCGGATGGGAGGATCTCCGGCCCTGCGGGCGTGAACTGCCGCCGTTGCCCATCAGCTCGGCCGCCACCGCCAATCGCGTGACATTCGTCCCGCCGGTTTCTGCTCGCGGACCGTCCGTAATTCTCGCCGTCCGTAGTCCCAGCAGAAGATTATTCTCGGATTCCGGCATTCCGTCGATAAATGTCCGGGTTGCCCGCAGTTCCTGCACGCCTCCCGTACGTTTACTGGTGCTTGCTCCGGTGGCGATGTCGTAGCCCAGTTCGTGTTAGAATTCCTCCTGATGTTTCCCGCCGTGGGGTTTGTCGGTGGGCCATGCGGAAGAAACCATCAGACGATCTAAAGTTTTATAGACTTATAACTGTCATATATGGTACAACATCAGCGCCATTCCTGGCTTCTAAATGCTTGGATTATCATCTTAGAATCATACCGTTTGGATCATCCGTACTTAAACATGATTTTTACGTGGATGTCTGTCTCACAGGAGCAGACAGCATCCCAGAGGCCGTACAAATTCAACAAGAATTGAACAAAATACTGTTGCCTTCCGGATTCAAGCTCCGATAATTGTGCTCCAATAACTCAGAGGTATTAAGCCAAATTCCCAAAGAAGATAACATCTTTATTAAGACGTTGGGTTTGCTTTGGATATGAAAAAGGATCAGTTATGTGGACGATCCGAAAAAAGCGAATCCTCAACCATCACCAAGTGGTCAGTTCGGAATCGTCGCAAATATTCGATCCACTAGGATTATTTGACCCCGTGGTGGTCAAAGCAAAGATGTTCATGCAGACCCTATGGGAATTAAAATTGGGGTAGGACGAAGAGCTTCCTCAGCACCTTCAGGTAGATTGGAAACATTACCGTGCTGACTTACAAGCACTCAACAAAATGCAAATTCTGAGACTCGTATTCGAAGTACGGGTGCCTGTCACACAAGAAATACTCCTACACGGTTCCCGAGACAAATGGTTCAAGCTACCGAGCATCACTCCTCGCGATATAGAACGACGAGTGATGGAAGTGAGTTTGCCAACATATAAAGCTCAACTGGGAAGCGAACTATACTGTTGCAATCACAGCAACTCCTTCCACAAGCTACAACGCATTGTAGCTTACATGCTGCGTTTTTCCCGCAAGCAGAACCGATCCCCTACAACTACGCTAAGTGTAGGTGAACTGACTTATGCTAGGACCCTCATCTTAAGCACTATTCAAAAAATTTAATTCAGTGCTGAGCATAAGCCGCTTCGCGTCCACAGGACAGTAGACAAGAAAAGCGCAATTATATCGCTGTCTCCAATAATCGGAAATGAGGGACTCATCCGAGTAGGAGGAAGGTTGGAAGAATCTAACCTGCCATATTCCGCAAAGCATCAAATCTTGCTCCCATACAATGATCCAATTGTGAAGATGCTGCTACGAGAGATGCATGAAGAGAACATGCATTGCGGTGCACAATCGTTCAGAGCCATAGCCAGACAGCAATACTGGATTCTAAACGATAAGACAATGGCCAGAAGCATCATCCACAGTTATGTCAGATGCACAAGGGCACGACCCAAATTGATGCAGCAAATCATGGGCAATTTACCTGCGGATCGAGTACCACAGGATCGTCCATTCTCCAACTCCGGAGTCGACTACTGCGGTCCCGTTTGGATTCACCATAAAATCCGGAGAAAAAGACCAGATAAGGCGTACATTGCAGTATTCTGCTGTTTTGCCACGAAAGCGGTGCATCTGGAATTAGTAAGCGATCTGACAACAGACGCTTTACTCGCCGCTCTTCGGCGGTTCTTGGGTCGACGTGGAAAGTGTCAGACCATTCATTGCGACAACGCCACGAACTTTGTTGGTGCCAACAACCACTTAAAGGCGTTAGAGGGAACAATCTTCACAGAACAGGCTCAGACCAAGATCATAAACCAATGCAGTAGGCAGCAGGTGGAGTTCAAGTTCATTCCGCCTCGAGCGACGTCATTTGGCGGCCTACGGAAAGCTGCGGTAAAAAAGGCTACTGTTATCAGTCACTGCCACATCATCGCTCGTTTGAAGAGCTCAACACGGTAATTATTGTAGTCGAGGCGACATTCCATTCAAGTCCCCCTCACTCCGATGTCATCTGATCCCACGGATACATCAGCGCTCACTGCAGGTCATTTTTTAATTGGTGAGCCTTTAGTAGCGCCTCCTGATGTGAATAAAACGAAGGCTACATATGTTCGTTTTGGCAATATCACAAAGATTGACCTTAAGAACCCACCTGAGCCACTCCAAGGAACGGCAGCCAAGGAAGTCAGCTTGGGGGAACTGGTCGCTTTGTAACGCCAGTTGGTCAAATTAAAGCAAACCACCTGGAAGGATCAGCTCGTCACTCCTCAACATCATCAAGTAGCTGCCTATGTGGCCCTAGCGATGTCAATCATAGTAGGTATTGTATGGGCTCTCAGCCGGACGGTTAGAAAATGGACACCACGACGCCGGATACCTTTACGCCGGACACTCGAACCCAGTCAGAGCACAGAACAACCAGCACCAGAACCTCCCCTATGGAGTTTTTCGTTCGACCTTACTGAAGTTCTGCCCTCCCGTTTGCGGCTGCGCTGCCACGATGCATGGCATGCGCCGTTCCGCGTTCCATGCATTGTTTGCTGTCTTGGTCTTCCTTCTCTCTCCCTCTTGAGCGTGCAGGTCGTCGCGAATTATGTTTCGCATTTCTGAGCGCTGCCGGCGCCAGCGTAATAGGCCTCTGCCTTGATCGTACGTTCTCCTCCTCTGCCGGTCGTTGATTGGCGGCTCCCGTGTTTCGGTCTTTGGGATGCGGCTTTGCCGTTACATCCCGTTCCCCTGCTCGGCGATGTTGTGGGCGAGGTTGCTGGTGACGTGCTTGGCCTTACTAATCCTAATGATCCTAACGCCTCCATCCCTAAATTCTTAACTTACGCTTACCTATTAAATTTATTATATACAAGGTTATTTACATGGTTATTAACATACTATTCATGGTACTTACATATATTATTTAAATTTTTATGGATACTTCGTCACAACTGAGTTAATTTTTTTCAAAGAGCAGCAGTTAAGCGTGTAAATTGAAAGCTTGGGAACAACACAAGGGAATGTAAATAGCTTGCATTTAGATCCATTTAATGTTAGTAGGTTTATGCGGCACCAGGTTTGGAATCTAATAAGATCTGTTTGTAAATCAAACTGCTAGCGACGTCCTTGTATTGCGCACAAAGCTTGACATCATCAGCGTACATGAGTGTTTTAGAGTTTGTAAAAATTTCGGGCAGATCATTAATAAATAATGTATATAATAAGGGACCCATTAGCTCTCTTGCGGGACACCTGAGGTGACCCGGAGAACATTACATAAATTATTTTTAAAGAGGACCTTTTGCGGTTGCCAGTCGGATAACTAAAGATCCACCTAGAAGATCAATTTCCTGAGGAAAAGGAAATGATTAACGGAATCAAATTCTTTGCTGAAGTCAGTATAAATTACCTCCGTTTGAAGGTTATTATGGAAGCCCCTTATAATGAAGGAAGTGAGCTCCAGAAGGTTAATAGTTGTTGATCTTCGCTTACCAAATCCATGCTGACATGGAGAAATTACTGATCTACAATGGTGCTGCAAATGTGGTGTAATAATGTTTTCAAAAAGTTTAGGGATGGCCGAAAGCTTAGAGATTCCGATATAGTTATTCCGATTTTTTACCTTTTTTATGGAGAGGAATAATGAATGATTCCTTCCAAATAATGGGGAAGTGAGACGTTTCGAAGGATAAGGCAAACAATTTCAGAAGGGGCGACTCGAAGATCTTCAGAGAGAGAGAGAATTCGCGGTGGACTCGAAAGTCTTCAGTGTGCGAGAGAGGGAGAGGTCGGACTCGGAAGTCTTAAGAGAGAGAGAATTTGCGGTGGACTCGAAAGTCTTCCGTTGACGGGAGAGAGTGGGCGGGCGGTCTCGTAAGTCGTCAGCGAGAGAGGGCGGGCGGACTCGTAAGTCGTCAGCGAGAGAGGGCGGGCGGACTCGTAAGTCGTCAGAGAGAGAGAGAGAGAGGGCGGACAGACTCAGTCGTCAGAGAGAGAGAGAGAGAATTCGGCAAGCCGAATTCAATGCCGCGACTCGCAAGTTTTTCGACAAGGTATTTCAACCAAAATCTTAAGATTCGGGTCGCCCAAAAAAGTGACTTTGGCTGCTGACTACTAGAAGTGTGCTACTAAAGGCTTACCGCTCCCGATCGCCGTCGGCTGCTAAGTGCCTTCCTATGGCCAGCGGCCCGCATTATACAGGGTTTGGCGTGTTCCAGTGTGCCCGTCGCGATCGGCTGCTTCCTCTTCTTTTTTCGTCCAGTGGGGCCCTAGCCGTTAGTGTGGCCCTTTCTTGGCGCGAGTTATGATTATGTAGGTCCCAAAGGATTTCCACCAAAAGGTTTTCCAAATTAATACGTTTAAGTTCAGAGAATTAACGATCGATTTAGTTGAAAGTCAGATTCAGAATGAATTCTTTATTTTATATTTCTTGGTTGAAGCTTACGGACTACAATAAAGTGCTGACCTAGCGGAATGGAAACGTAATTGGACCGGATGCGTACATAGCTGAAGTCATCGAAGTCAGTTCGAGTTCAGCCACTTCAGCGCCATATGATCTGTTACCACTGTTAAGGAATATCCCTCGAGGTACATCTTGTTCTTGTCAATGCCCCAATAAATGGCCAGGCACTTTCCGTCCCGCTGTATTTTTGCTCTGTCTTATTTAACCTCCGGCTTGCGAACGAGATCACGTACTCCCCATCCTCTGCCTCCTGCGTCAGGACTGCTCCTAATCCGAAGTCGCTCGCATCTGTTTGCAGTTTGAACCGCCTCGAGAAATCTGGACACGCCAGAACTGGTGCCTGTGTCAAGCTCTCCTCCAGCCCGTCGAACTCGCGTTAGTGCTTTTCAGTCCATTCGAATTTCTGCCTCTTCCGGATTAGCTCCTGTAGCGGTCCGGCTCGCTCTGTGAAGTTTGGCACGAACCGTCTATACCACGATGCCATCCCTAAAAAACTGTGCACCTCTTTTGTGGATTTTGGTGCCGGAAGCCGGTAGTCTGTGTGAATGCCCTGGTTGCTGACAACGTGCCCCAAGTACTTCAGCTCCTCTTGGAAAAAGTGGCGTTTATCCGGGTTTATTCGTAAGTTTGCCCTTTGCAGTCGTTTAAACACCTCCTGTAATCGCTGTAAGTGCTCCTCCTTGGTTCGCCCTATCACGATGATATCGTCTAAGTACGCAAATTATCGTGTCCAACGCCCGTTGGAATGTTGCGGGTGCCGTAGTAAGTCTGGTCTAGGATAATGTTCATCCGTGGTACTGGATATGCGTCCTTTTCGATCTTGTCGTTTAATAACCGTTAATCGATGCACATCCGCCATTCGTTGTTTTTTTTTCCCTGATCAGCACCACGGGTGCACTATATGGACTCCTTGACCTTTCTATCAACCCTAGGGACAATAACTCATTCACCTGTTCATCGATAATGGCCTGCTGCTTTGGATTTCTTGGGTAGTTCCTCTGCTTGATTGGCTTATCGTCTGTTAGGTATATCTTGTGTGGTGCAGCGTTACTGACCCCCTGCATTCTCTAGAATACTTGCCTCTGCTCCTGCAGGAAGTTCTCTATATTATCCTCTAGCGTATCCTCCGGGTCCTGTGTCCTCCATTGCCTTGTTGTTGTTGAAACTCATGCTGCCTCATCCCGTTGGCCAGTGTTATTTCCGCCCGAACTCCGCTTCATCTCCAGTGTTCTCGGCGATCTTGGTATAAGTTTTTGCTGATCTCGCTCCGTGATGCTCCCGTACGTATAACTCCCTTTACTGTTATGTCCCCGAATCCGATCCTTGCCACGATTTGGAATCCGTCACATGTCAAATCGTCCCTCGGGTCTGGCATTTGATGCGTGGCCTGAGCTGCCAGTTTTAGTTGCTCATGCCTTACGCGTTTCCCGTCGGCGCCGTATAGCATTGTGTAGTTCTTACTCCGTTCTTCCCGCAGACCCAACAGAACAGCCTCTCTGGGTTGTTATAATTGCGTGCTGCGTGCCCCTGCATCTAAAGCACATCTCTTGCTTTATCTGTTGTTGTTGTACCGGTCGTATTGCGCCCTCCGCGGCTTCGATAACTCCTCCTCCCAGGTCCTGATCTCTGTTGGCGTGGTGTTCCACCAATCCGCTGCGCGTCCCTCCAGGATGAATGGCAAGGTTTGGATCAACTGGTCCATTGCCATTCCGTACCCTTTTGCCCACTGTTCTATATTGTCCAAGAACTGCAGTGGGTTTGATGTTCCCTGGTACCATATCCCCCATTCTCGCACCCGGTCAATAATCTCTGTTTCCACCTTCCTCCCCGGTTTCTCCTTCCTTGGGCTCTCCATCTCGCCAGTTACCACGATCGTTGATGCTCTAGCGGGGCTTTTTTCTCTTCTGTACCTTTCCGCCAAGGTTGCCAGTCTCTGTCTTATGCTTTCTGAATGATCCGTCTTTTTAAAGAACGCCGACAGTTCCTTCCTTAAGTCTTCCAATTGCCCTGCTTGGTCTAAGCCGAATTCCTCCGCGTACTCGGCCAGCTCGGATTTTGTTGCCATGTACACCCAGCTGGACATGCTCTCCTGGCCTCGGGTTTCTCTTACTACCACTCTCCCTGCTCGGGCGCCAATGTGACGGTCTTCCGCCCCGTTCCCCAGGTAGCTCAGGGACGCCAGAGTCCGCCTAGTAGTCCGAGTGGTAGCTGTAAGAGAGGATCCCCAATTCCCATTAAGAACAGTGGAGAGAATTCGGTGACTTAAGTAGGTTTAGTGGTTTATTCAATTATTCTTTTTACAGAGTTGGATAGATGGATCTCGGGTACGCTGCTGCTTGGTCGACAGTACTTCGGAACGCCCCGGCAGGTCAGTTCGGGCCGGGGCTCGTTGGCAGTCGGGGACAACCAGTCCAGAGGGGCGTTGGACTCGGGAGCCTGCGGAGAAAAGAGAAGAGAACAGCTGTGAGACTCGAAAGTCTTTCCGAACGGACTCAAAAATCTTCAGAGAGAGAGAATTCGCGGTGGCCTTGAAAGTCTTCGGTGTGCGGGAGAATTCGCGGCGGACTTGAAAGTCGTCGGTGTGCGGGAGAGAGAGCGCGGGCGGACTCGCAAGTCTACAGTTTGCGGACTCGAAAGTCTTCAGTTCACGGGAGAGAATGGTTGGACTCGAAATTCTTCAGCGAGAGAAAGAGAATTCGCGATGGACTCAAAAGTTTTAAGTCTTCAGAGAGAGAGAGGGCGGACGGACTCGTAAGTCGTCAGAGAGAGAGAATTCGGCAAGCCGAATTCGATGCCGCGACTCGCAAGTCTTTCGACAATGTATTGCAACCCAAATCCTAAAATTCGGGTCGCCCAAAAAAGTGACTTTGGCTGCTGACTAATAGGAGTGTGCTACTAGAGGCTTACCGCTCCCGATCGCCGTCGGCTGCTAAGTGCCTTCCTATGGCCAGCGGCCCGTATTATATAGGGTCTGGGTCTCTTCTTTTTCGTGCAGTGTGCCACTGGCCGTTAGTGAGGCCCTTTCCTGACGCGCGCGCTATTTAATTCAAATCTATCTCTTCATTTTCCTTCCTTTATTTATCCCCTTTATTTATTCCAATCGTTCTATTGTTTTCAACTTCCTTTACTTACATTTTTTTATATACAAGTTCTTTTGTGCGCGGCACGCGTCACACATTGTCAACACAATTAAATAGTGAAAATAAAAGGGACACGCGAAGTAAAGGAGAACCATAAAGAACACAAAGTAGAAGTTTTAAGTAAACGTCGGTTGTTTTAACGTAAAGTTATTTCACAATAACAAAATGAAAGAAATTCAATGAAGAAGTTAAAACTTGAACTTATGGATGAGCATTTTTTTGTATTGTATTGTACATAAATAAGAAAGAAAGCTAACTTCGGCTCGCCGAAATTCTAAAGTAATATTATATGGCCAAATATCAAATTTGGTGAAAATATGTTGAAAAGTCATAATTTTTTTTAGAATAATTTTCCGATCGTTCCTTCATGAAGTTTAAATTGAAATTCTAAAATAATATTAAATGGCCAAATATCAAATTTGGTTTTAATATATTGAAAACTGACATAGTTATACATTTTTGTTCGAAAATTTGACTTACTGCAAAGTTTTATTTAGAAACCTTTAAAACTCAGGGACTAGTTTGCTTATACGATTTTATCAGACCAATTAGATGCTATATTTCGGAAATTGTGAAAAGATCAGATTTTGCCATCATCCTCATCCCATCTCATACTGCCAAACGATCCAAATCATGACTGCAGAATAAGAACATTGAGGTCTTAGATTGGCCATTAAATAGTCTGGAGCTAAGCCCTATCGAAAATAAAGGATTATAATAAAAAGAAAACTAAAAAAGAAAGGAAGATAAGTATGACTCAATGAAGTTTGTATACCCTTGCAGAATTTAAACAAAAAAATACAAACGGGAATTCTGGAATAATAATAAGTTGCCAAATCTCAAATTTGATGAAAATGGTTTTGAAAACGGGTTCTGATTTTTCCTATAGAAAAGAAAATGATAAACGGAATTAAATGCTTTGCTGAAGTCAGTATAAATTACATCCGTTTGAAGATTATGGAAGCCCCTTATAATGAAGGAAGTTAGCTCCAGAAGGTTAGTAGTTGTTGATCTTCGCTTAACAAATCTATGCTGACATAGAGAAATTACAGATCTACAATAGTGCTGCAAATGTAGTGTCATAATTGTAACGAACACACTAATCGAGCGTTGTTCACCTTAACATCCTCTGTCTACTCATGACCGACAGGCTCAGGGAAAATGGGCGTGGGTTTGATGTTAAGATAAACAAATGTGTCACAAAAATAATAATTGTAGACAGAGACGATAGCGGTAATTAGGAGAACCCATCGGTTAAAGAAACAGACTGAACAAAGTACCTATGGAAGATGAGACCAAGATGTTATTGGCCTCAATCCATAACCCCCCATACCTGTGGAGTCCCATCAGAACCCCACCCAAATGCAACCCCTGCTTCACATTTCCTCTGGTGCCTAACCAAAAATCCTCTACTCCATGTTCAAATCCATATAATTAATCAAAACGATCATTTTATAAATTTCCTATATCTAATCCTTTGCCTATGAAGATATATTTACGTTAGAGAGGCTGCTTATATTTTAGTTTTGATTATATAACTGGTGATAATAAGAGATAATTAAATAATTAGGCGAATATGTGATAAACATTTGTTTGTTGTAATTAGTGTTTTAAAATAATTCACGTTGCTACCCAGTCGAACTTCGCTTCATGATATGAGCTGCTCATAATGAAAAGCTGCCAGCAGCGGGTATGTGATTTTATTTTTATTTCCCGAAAGAGAGAAATCCCCCTTTCCCTTTTGGGATATTTTTTATCAAGCAGTACCTAAGCAGTTAGCAAGCCGTTTATAAGCAGCGCGCTGATGACATAGAAATATGCATCTATATGCATATCGGCGTTGCACATTAAATTGGCAACGTAGCGCGGTGTGTAAGCGGCTGGACTGAGAAACGGAGAGTCCCGGGTTCGAACCCCCAGTTCAGCCGAAATTTTTTTTTTTTTACTTGAATATTACCCCCATGAACGTTGCACGTGAATTTCACAGCGAGACGAGCAGCGACATCGGCATCATGAATTACCCCGGCCGCCCATGTTTAAAAGCGAATGAGAACTTTACATGGACGGTAGGGTACAACCCCATGAGCTTTTCGGTTGGAAAACCATGTAGCTTTCCTACAGAAAAGTCCAACTGGGTACCTGCTGTTTTCGATGGGGCAAGGCCGGCTAGCCAGTCATTTCGGGAGGGATTTTTCCCCGTCTGCCCACAGGTCGCACCATAGTCCCAGCTGATCTGGAACCCACAACAACAACAACAAAAGGTAAACAAACTCGAAAATATAATTATATCGATGCACATTTAACGATCATTCCTCCTCTTCAGATAGAGGCTCGGGGCATGGCTGTTATCACCCCTTGACGCACCCTCCCTTTCTGGAATCAGCATCAGGTCGTCGCGTTCCCCTTGGCAGACGGCTGCTCCGGCTTCTTCCTGGTCACCGACTCATCCGGTCATTAGAAGAATAATAAATGTAATGGAATTTGAATTTGAATTAAATGCGCGCGCGCGCCGGGGAAAGGCCACACTAGAAAAACCAGGGTTGCACGGGGGAAGAAGAGGAAGCAGCTGATCGCGGCGGGCACACTAGAACCCGCTACGCGCTATATAAGGCGAGCCACTGGCTGAAGGAAATCACTTAGCAGCCGACAGCGATCGGGAGCGGTAAGTCTCTAGTAGCACACTCCTAGTAGTCAGCAGTCAAAGTCACTTTTTGATAGGCGACCAGAATCCGAGGATTTGGGTTGCTAATAAATCGTCGAAAGACTTACGAGTCACGACCTAGAATTCGGCCCGCCGAATTCCCTCTCTCTCTCTGAAGACTTACGAGTCCACCCTCTCCATCCCCGCAGACTTCCGAGTCCACCACTCTCTCTGAAGACTTACGAGTCCGCCGCAACTACTCCCGGAAGATTTCCGAATCCGTCCTCTGGGAAGACTTCTGAGTCCCCACTCTCGTCTCTTTTCTCCACAGGCTACCGGGCCTATTACCCTCCGAGCTGACCGGTCGGGCATCCCGAAGCACCGACGAATTCCGGGCCGAAGTGACCGTCGAAGCGTCGACGTACCCATCGCCCGAGCGGACCCGTCGGGCCTCCCGAAGCACCGGCGACCTCCGGGCCGAACTGACCGTCGGGGCCTTCCGAAGCCGAGACGACCAGGCTGTAGCAGAACCGGGATCCCGAATCGATACCTCTGTAATACGAACCCTGAATAAACCACGAAACCTACTGAAGTCACCGAATTCTCGCCACTGTTCTTACTGAGGGATCGGGGAAATTATCTCTTACAGCTACCACTTTAAGAAGTTAATTTAAATTAGGATATAAGTTTGCTTTGCAACATCTGTATTTAGGTCGACCAATATGTATGTTATTTATCTAATTATTTTCCAAATTAGTTTTAGGTTTGCCACTATTTTAATAAATAATTGTTCTAAATTGTTTTAATTCTGTGCATTAATTTGAATTCATTCGGATTGCGTGCTTGTGTTTTGTCTGATAGCCGTTGCTTAATCTTTGTGCATTTTTTTGCCGGCTACATAGCGCCTAGGCAATAAATGAATGAATAAATAGACATAGGTATTGATGCATAGACGACTCGAACGGACTCGAATGGCACGAATGTGCCAGATATAAATAACACTTAAATAAATAAACAATTAATTACATCGACAGACAATAAATAAATAAATAAATATTTTGAATAAATAAATTAAATAAATATTTTGAATAAATAAATAAAATAAATATTTTGAATAAATAAATTAAATAAATTATTCGAATAAATTAAGTGATAATTCCTGGCCAGTCTTGGTTTTTTGGTTTGGGCGGTCGACCACTCCGGGGATTTGGTGGAATTTTTTTGAGGTTGGAAACTCGATCCCGGGCAGGTAGAACAAAAAAAGTTATCTCGGGTCCAAAAAAGGGTTTTCCCGAGATGGTGGATGTTTGCCCTGCGAAACCCGCCAGAGCCTATTATTAATATGCTTTGTCCCAATCGGAGTGGACTCACGTTTTCTATATTCTCCATTCCTGAGCCTGGCCTCGGTAGTCCCTCTTGGAGCTTCGTCGATCTCCGGATCGGGTCTTTTATTCCCTATTTGGGGTTAATTCAATTAGCATCACTTTCCCGTTTTGTTTCGGGACACTAATTTCTATTTTTCGTCTATATATTTTTTAATAGTCGGCGGGAACTACGCGAATACGACGGCGGGATTCAACGTTCTGGCTCGGATTTTTCGCCAATGGCCGTCCCCTTGCCCTATTTATGGGCTCGGTTCCCGTCGATTCCCTTTTCCTCTCACCGGCTTTTTCCTCTTTCGAGGTCGAGAACCGCTTTCAAGGGCAGGACCCCGTTTCTGCCTTAGTATGAGTGGAGGCACTCGCATGATCCTTACCTACCATCCACTTTCCCCTTCTGGGTGTGGACGGAAGGTGGCGTCTTGAAACAACTGATGCCTGACCGGATCCGTCAACCGTTTGCTTTTTCTGCGTCTGCACCACTACTTCCCGATCGTCTTCCCTCTCTTGCGAGCTCCGTCGGCTCCACTATCTTCTCCTGGGAAGATAGAGCAGCGAGGGCGCTCACCTACTCGCGGCGTCCAGTCCGATTACGCCGCGGATGTGCCTGCGAGTTTTTTTGCTGTTCCGGGTGCATCCAATGGTGAACCCTGTGTTCCCACGGAAGAGATATTTCCCCCGATACCCAGTAAGAACAGAGGAAAGAATTCGATAACTTAAGTAGGTTTCTTAGTTTATTCAATGTTCGGGTTACAGAGGTGTCGATCTGGATCTCGGTTTTGCTGCAACCTGGTCGTCTAGGCCTCGGGATGCCCCGACGGTCAGTTCGGCCCGGACTCGGAAGTCTTCCCAGAGAGCGGACTCGTAAGTCTTCGGGCGAGAGAGGGCGGTGGACTCGAAAGTCTTCAAAGAGAGAGAGGGAATTCGGTTGGCGGGAGAGAGAGGGCGGACTCGTAAGTCTTCAGAGAGAGAGAGAGAGAATTCGCGGCGGACTCGAAAGTCTTCGGTTGGCGGGAGAGAGTGTAGGTGGCGGGCGGACTCGTAAGTCTTCAGAGAGAGAGAGGGAATTCGGCGGGCTGAATTCTAGGTCGCGACTCGCAAGTCCTTCGACAATTTATTTGCAACCCAAATCCTGGGATTTTTGTCGCCTATCAAAAAGTGACTTTGGCTGCTGACTACTAGGAGTGTGCTACTAGAGACTTACCGCTCCCGATCGCTGTCGGCTGCTTAGTGATTTCCTCCAGCCAGCGGGTCGCCTTATATAGCGCGTAGCGGGTTCTAGTGTGCCCGCCGCGATCAGCTGCTTCCTCTTCTTTTTCTTTTTTTGCTTCTCTCATTTAATTAAATTCAAATTCCATTGCGTAACTTCATTTATTATTATTATTTATATATTTACAATCTTTTGTGCGCGGCACGCGTCACATTCCCTGTGCCTCCGTAGCCCACTTCTCCTGCCGCTGCCGTTCGTGTGGGTCCTGTCGGTGCCTTGCTCGCCCTCCTGCCCATCTTCGCGGCTCCGTCCGCTTCCTACCCGTTACCGGGATTGCTGCTGCCTCCACCAGCGTGGCTCGTGTTGCCGCTGCTGCTGCCTTCAAGTGCCTCTGCTTGAACCTCTCTGCGCTCTCCTCGAATCTCCCCATACTGCCTGTAACGAGAACACAACTTTCTTTAGTACATCTCATCAACCTGTCCCGTGCAATATGGTTATATACAGTTTCTATCAATGGTCGGTTCTGAATGAGCGCAAGGTTAGAATCATGAGTTAGAGTGACCCCCCGCCACTTATGTATCGATGTATCGAGATGGTTTTCAATCGATGTGTCGTGATCGGGCTCGTGCGATAATTCCAGGTACGGTTTTGTGTCTCCAATATCTGCCCGCCTTATCTTCCGTGTACGTTTGTTTTCTAACGTCAAGATTACGGGTGAGACGAATTCCACTACCTTTCATGGACCGTCGTATCTTGGTGCTAGCTTTGCGTTGAACTTTTGCACCGCGTTTGATGGGTGCTGTGTTCTACACAGTACCCAGTCGCCAACCCTTGGTTTCCATTCTCTCTTCCTCA
>VNJN01006405.1:0-16295 GCA_008042485.1 Drosophila mayri
AAACCCACCCTAAAAACCCTCAAAACCTCGGCCCCTCCATTTCCTGGCGTTTCCAATTATAAATTTAACTAGAAAGGGACTCTGGGCCGCTAAGTTCATATCTCGGCCGAAGTGCATCCTCACATGCGTGAGAAATAAATGTCTTTCTTGAAATGGGTAAAGGTCTCGTCGATTCCTCTGTGGTTTTTATTAAGGTGATACGATTGGATCGTTCTCTTTGTTCTTCTGGCTCAGAAAGGTCGGTTAGGAGTGATAAGCAACGACAAATGTTCTTCAATTATACAGAAGAATTCGTCTGGTGCTAAGATTGCCTGTATTTTGTTTGGTTTGAGGATGGTCTGAAGTATATTAGTAATTGAATCGAACGTATATTTTGGTTCAGAGAAGGTACGTCTTATCTTATGGCGGAATGGTGTTATGAACTGTACTGGGACTGATGGTCCAATTTGGAAGATTGTTTGAATATTGAAATGGCTTAATGGTTTTTGAACAACTGTTATTCTATATGGATCTTCATTTATGTTCAAATTTGGTTCTATTCTTCTGAGTGCATCGCCAACAACATTCTGTGAACCCTTTTTATAGACTTCTTCGTAGTCGTAAGCGGTGAGGGTGGTTTTCCACTGAAGTAATTTTGGGTTTTGACCTTTTAAGTTTTCCAACCAAACGAATGGCTTATGGTCCGTTACTATTTTAAACTTGCGGCAAAAAAAAATTCCCTACACACCAAACAATCGCAAGCATTTCTTTCTCTATCGTTGAATATCTAACCTTTGTGTCAGAGAATGTTTGATTGGCAAATGCAATAGGTCTTTCGTTGGTGTTGGGGGCCCTGATATAAAACCGCACCTATGGCGTAATTTCTTGCATCTGTGGTCAATGTGAATGGGTTATTGAAATCGGAGTACGCTAGTATTGGGTCATTACACAAAAGGTTCTTTAAATAAGCTACTGCTTCCTTAAATTCATCGTCAATCACTATTGATTTCTTGCATTTCAGTTGTCTGGTTAAAGGTTTGGTTATTCCCGCGAACTCTTTTATGAACTTCCTGTAATAACCTAGTAAGCCCAGAATTGCCTTAATTTTTCGAACGGTTTTCGGGCAGGGGAAAGTTTTTATTGGCTCGATTTTATCTGGGTTGGGTTTAACTCCTTCTTGTGTAACAATGTGTCCCAAGAAATCTTTTTTCTTTCTTAGGAAACTGCACTTGGGTTTTATTTTCAAATTTGCCATCTGTAGTTTAGTGAAATGTCTGAAATATGGCTCTGTTGCGAAGGGGAGAATATGATAATGTCATCAAGGTATACAAGGCAAACCTTTCCTATTAAATCTCCGAAGACGTTGTTCATAACGCGTTGGAAGGTTGCAAGTGCATTTTTGAGACCGAAAGGCGACCTTGTGAACTCGTAGTGTCCGTTTTCGACAGTAAACGCCGTTTTGTTTGCGTAATGTGGATTCATCTCAATTTGATGAAAACCACCAGCCAAGTCGATTGTTGTAAAATATTTCGTCTAGGGATACTGTATAATATGTCTGCTATTTACGAAAATCTATTACCAGTCGCCACTTTTTTGGCCAGATGCATCAGTTTTCTTAGGTACAACCCATACGGGTGCACTCCAAGGGGAATGACTGTTCTTCATAATATTCTGTTGAAGCATCTATGAAATTTGTTTTCGAACTTCTTCTTTATATATGAAAGGGTATCTGTACGATTTGGTGTTGGAATTGAATGTTTTACAACATTTGAAAACGTTAGTTGGGTATCCCCATAATAGAAAAGTTTTTTGAATTGTTTGCAGAGTTTTACTAGGTTTCGTGTCTCCTCATCGTTTAAGTGTCCTGTCCAAATGTCTAATTCCGACGGTAACTTTGTGGGCTGTGGAGCTTCCGCTGCGAACATGCAGTACAAGAAGTCATTGTTCCGAATGGGAGTCGTATAATTTTTGGTCGTAGTCCGACATGTTGCAGACTTCAAAGTATGCGCAGTCAGCAAATGCGGTATATAGCCCACCCGTAATTGATAAATCGTTGATTCTGGTTATGGTTTCAAATCGGAAGTCCCCTTTCGTCACATTTTTGGCGAGTAGGAATCGGACTTTTGTATTTAGTGGTACGGTGTGTGTTGTGTCTACTGGGGTTACGCTTGTTAGGATTGGCAGGGAGGACTTTGTCATTTCATGGACAGAATCCGCTATATTTAATCTTGCGTCTAGATAACTTAGGCAATCCATGCCTAAAAGACCAATGAATCGCGGATGGAAATCAAACAGGAACAACTTTGGTTTTCTTGTATCAAATTGTTCGAATATAATTGAATCTGTATATTCCTAAATTCGGAATTTGTTAAGAGCGGTGTGAATGCTGGTATGAGTGTTTAATTTTTTGATGTTGTCTTTTGTGACCAATGCTGGGTTTACGAAGGAGTAAGTGGACCCTTGTAGTATGCACATATATTGAATACCTATCGTACCAAGAGTACTTAACGGGTCCACACTGTAACACTTTGTTGCAGTGTTTACGCAATACAATTGCCGGTCATAAACCTCAAGAGGACGAAATATGAATCGCCCACTTACACATTGGCCCGCACACAAAGAATGCAAGTGTTAGCATAATTGCTACATGAGCGGACTAATGTATATATGTGTATATTCCTCTGCGCTCAGCCTAAGCGAGCATAGCTATGTATTTAAAAATATTATATATACGTCCCTCCGCTGCCGCTGTTGGCAGCGCAGCTATAAGACTTAGACTAATTTAGTTCTAAATGTAGATCGATAAGTACAGAATATGTTCTGAGCTCGGAGCAGCAACAACAGCTGCTCTGACAAAACCAAAATCTTATTACATGGCGACCGTGACATCGATAAACAAAATGAACTAATGCAAAGGAGCACATGCCAAAAAAAAAGGCAATCGTAGTAAATAGAGTGCGATGTGTGGGAAAAGAAGTAGAGTTGTAAAGGGACTAAAGGCCAGAAAGGCCGAACTGCTAAAACTATTGAACAGCGGAGACAATATAAATTGGAACTATTCGGTTAAAATATATGCAGAAGTAGAGCACATGAAAATATTACTAAACAAAAGAACCACGCAGAAAACCACAGAAACACCCACCTACTCTGCAATCAGAAACATTTCGAAAACTAAAACTGTTAAATCTCCTCCCGAAAAAGCTGAAATCCTTAAATTCAAGAGGAGGTGCCCCAACGACTGCGAGGGACCACTATTCTCGCCCCACTGCGAGTACACCTGTGCGGCCAGCACCGGTACCGCCTGAGCTCATAGGCCCCGGACAACAACAGCTGAGGCAACAAGTGTGAGGGGCAGGCCGCTCCTTACGCCAACGAGGGAGAAGCTGCCACGCCTTGGAAAACCAACAGCGCTTCATATAGCGCATCTTTTTTTTTAATGCACTGCGATGCATTTTTTTGTTTTATGATATAAAATAACTTTTGTAAGTTGAGCAACATTAACGTTGCCGATTAGAGCTTGGACTAAAAACCATGCAAAAACTAGGCAGGTTTCCCTCTGTTAGAATACATCTTGTCTAGAGATAGGATTAGAAAACCATTTTTACATTAACAAATACAAACTTACGACAAATCCGTCGAAGCAGCACCTTCGCTGTTTCTGACTAATATTGAGCTAAATAAAATTCACCTTAAACTAAATACAAAACTGCTACCCTCAACTACAAACCTTATTAAAAATAAATATAAATTTTTGGATATATTGGGTAATAAATTACAAATCAAGAGCTACGCCATATTTTAATGGCATAAAATTAAGAGAGATAAATTCAAATATGGCAATTGTTGAAACAAAGTCAGTGAATTCCACTGCAACTGTAATCAACAAAATCGAATCTAACACTATTGACTCAAAATTAACAAATGTTTTATTGTCAATTATTGTTGCCATAATGTGCGCTTATATTTTATATAATGCCTATATATTACACAATAAATGCATATCAAAAAGGGCTATAAATAAAAGCCAAGCTAACAAAATATAAGAAGCACCGGCAGCAATTGGAAACAAATTATTTCAACACACATTACAACTATTACACGAATTATGTATACCTTTGTAAAATATATTAAGAACTAAAATAAATAAAATAAGAAAACAATAAATCATCCTTGAAATAAAATAAATTCGAATAATAAACCAAAATCAAGTATATATTATAGAATAAAAACCAAAAAGCCAAAAATGTCCAATAACGAGGTAGATATTCGGCATACTGACATGAGCCAGGAAATGCAGAAGAGCGCCATTGAATGCGCAGCACAGGCTATCGAAAAGTACGATATGGAAGAAGATATAGCAAATCATATCAAAACTGAGTTTGATTGCAAATTCAAGGGCAAATAGCATTTCATTGTAGGTATAGATTTCGGGTCATATGTGTCCCACCAGCCTGACTATTTCATATTTTTCTATGCAGCAGAGTAAGCTATTCTGTTGTTCAAGAGAGGTTAAAAAATAGCCATTCATCCCGTTTAATTCAGGAAATAAATTCCACCAATGTTCAACCCGTAATGGATTGGGTTAAAATATACGCCGAACTAAATAAGATAAAAACTGAATTTGACAGATCGTATAAGGCACTTAACAAGAATAGGCAAATACAAGAGAATACGGTGAAGAAACACGCATGTGCATTAGTAAAGTGTTTTAATGAAGCTTGGGTACTAATACATGGCTAACGGGATAACCTAACAAAGGATCATTGGTCTAAGGTATCCAAATTTTTAACCAGACTTTGAACCAATTTAATCTCGATTAAACAAAAATTTAATCTTGATATATCTGTCCCCACTATCCTCAACACCCCAGTATCAGTTGTAACTGATGACGAACCGGAATCAACAGAACCGGCTGGTGACAAAGAGGAAGAACTAAAAGAGTCAGGAGAGACAAATCTCGATTTAGACTACGAAGAATCGGGAATTGAACTTAAAATTGAGGACCAGAATTTGAACAATACCAGCAGCAACGGAAGAGGAAGAAAGAGAAAAATCTGATTCATTATCTTTCCCAGATATCCTGTTAAGTTCACTCGACACGATAATACACATGATGGCGGACCCAGCTTTACAGCGAGCCTACATCAAGGACATATCGAATTCAATTCCTGAATTTAATGGACAAAAGCTCCATTTACAAAGATTTGTAACAGCTTTAAGACTGGTAGATTTAACGAAAGGACATTTCGAAGAATTAGCCGTCGAAGTAATAAAGTCAAACATAGTACGATCAACCTTATATACTGCAATAACAGGAATAATCACCAAATTACAAGATACCACAGTCGGCGAAACATCCGACGTAATCAAAGAAAAAAAGGCAAAAACCGTCCAGAAAGGCAAAACAGCCAAAAAATTCACGACGGAAATGGACAATTTAGGAAAGCTCCTTGAAGCTTCATATATTGACGAAGGCCTTTCGGCCGAACACGCTGATAAATTCAGCACAAAGGAAGCCATCACCACAATGGTTAAAAATTGTGAGCATGGCCGACTCAAGACAATATTGGAAGCAGGAAACTTCACCAACATGAATGAAGCCGTCACTAAGTACATACAATGTAGTACTTAAATGACAATCCCAGCACGATATTGCATACCAGAAGAGGAAATAACTATCGCGGTAAAAATTATACGCGGTAGAAGCAATTACCGACGATATTACCAAAGCAACGGATATAACCAAAACAATGGTTATAACCGTAATTATAACCGTAATAATAATAATAATAATTATAGCCAAAATAATAATTATTATAGAAACAACAACCGTAATGGAAACAACCGCGGCGGAAATAGCCGTGGGGGAAACAACAACGGTAACGGAAATAATAACAACAATGTCCGAGCTGCCCATAGCAATTCGGGAAACCAGCAGAACCCTTCAGATGCTTAGAGCCGTCAACCAATAAATAAAAACAATCAACTTCAGCCTAAAAATCTTTGTAAAAATTAACAATGAAAGGACAGGTAAACCATATACTCTGTTGCTTGATACTGGTGCAGACATATCCATATTAAAAGAAAACATAGATCAGTTTGAACATATAAACAACACTATTCATACTCAAATATCGGAAATCGGAGAAGGTACAATTTCTTCTAAAGGTGTAGCCTCAATAGAACTAACCACAGCTAAATATATAATTCCGCACGACTTCTATTTAGTCGAGCAAAATTTCCCAATACCTAGTGATGGCATACTAGGCTTAGTTTTCATGAAACGATATAATTGCAACCTAGATCTCATTGATGGTGGCGACTCACTGATTCTTCGCCCAAATAACTTAAACTATCCAATTAAACTACAATTAGTACATACTTGTGAAAATAATGCCACAGTACTCCCAGCTCGTTCCGAAGTTATCCGTGAAATACAGATCCCCTCAATTAAAAATCAAATTCTGATACTAAATCAAGAAATTGAGGAAGGTATTTATATCGCAAATACGATATCCAACCCCAAACACATTTATGTCCGTATTATAAACACAACAAATAGCAATGGCATCATAATAGCATTGTACATTTAAATAAGATTAAATTTGAAACCCTAAATAATTATGATATAGTAAAAGAAACTTACGAAGAAAGAGATCACTTCGTTATGGAAAAGCTAATTAAAAATTTTCCGCCTATGTTCAAAACTCAATTGAAAGATCTATGCACCAAGTATACAGATATATTCGGACTTGAAACCGAATCGATAACAACAAATAATTTTTCTAAACAAGGATGATTAGCCCAGTCTCAGCGCCCCTCGGTCTTATTAGTTCCGAAGAAATCTCTTCCGGACTCTGACAAGAAAAAATTGCGATTAGTAATTGACTATCGTCAAATTAATAAAAAAAACTCTTGTCTGATAAATTCCCTTTACCTAGAATTGATGACATTCTAGATCAACTAGGTAGAGCAAAATACTTCTCATGCCTTGACATAATATCAGGTTTTCACCAAATTGAACTTGAAAAAAGTTCCAGGGATATAACATCATTTTCGACGAGCAATAGCTCGTATCGCTGTACGCAATTACCATTTGGCTTGAAAATAGCCCCAAATTCATTCCAGAGAATGATGACTATCGCTTTCTTCGGATTAGAGCGGTCACAAGCATTTCTTTATATGGATGACTTAATAGTAATAGGATGTTCCGAAAAACATATGCTCAAGAACTTAACTGATGTCTTCGAGAAATGAAAGCAACATAACCTGAAGCTACATCCTGAAAAATGTTCATTTTTCATGCATGAAGTCTTATTTTTGGGACATAAATGCACTGATAAAGGAATCTTGCCAGATGACAAAAAATATGACGTCATAAAGAACTATCCTGTTCCACATGATGTGGACAGCGCTAGACGATTCGTTGCATTTTGCAATTACTATAGGCGCTTTATAAAAAATTTTACCGATTATTCTCGTCACATAACCAGGTTATGTAAAAAGGATGTAAAATTCGAATGGACATTTGAATGCCAGAATGCCTTCGATCATCTTAAAACGGCACTTATAAACCCAACCTTGTTACAATATCCAGATTTCACTAAAGAATTCTGCATAATAACCGATGCAAGTAAGCAAGCATGTGAAGCGGTTTTAACTCAAAGCCATAATGGTCTCCAACTTCCAAATGCATACGCATCAAGATCCTTTACTAAAGGAGAAAGTAACAAGAGCACTACTGAGCAGGAACTAGCTGCTATTCATTTGGCTATAACACATTTCCGACCATATATTTATGGTAACCATTTCACGGTTAAAACAGACCATAGACCATTAACTTATTTGTTTTCAATGGTATATCCCAGTTCAAAATTAACACGTATGAGGCTTGAATTAGAGGAATTCGATTTTACGGTAGAATACCTGAAGGGGAAAGATAATCTTGTTCTGATGCGTTATCCAGAACAACCATCAAGGAACTACAAAACATTACCGGAACTATAAATAAAGTCACTACAAGAAATCAAAGTAGACAGAAATCCTGCGCAGGAGAAAAAGAAACAGAATTGTGTAGGCAATCTGATGAGAAAGCTTCAAAGCCCAACGTATATGAAGTCATTAATAATGATGAAATACGTAAAGTAGTGACCTTCGTGTAAATAATAAGATGTGTTTATTCAAACACGGAAAGAAAATCACAGCAAGTTATGATGTAAGCGATTTGTATACCAATGAAACCCTTGACTTAGGTCAATTCTTCCAAAGGCTTGAAAAGCAGGCCGGTATTAACAAAATCAGCCAACTCAAAGTGGCACCGTGGGAAAATATCTTTGAACTCGTTTCAATTGATAATTTTAAAATAATAGGCAATATAATACTGAAGTCATTAAGAGTAGCGCTACTCAACCCGGTGACCGTAATAAATATGAAAAATGAAAAAGAAGCTATACTGTCTACATTAAATGATGATCCAATACAAGGAGGTCACACTGGCATTACAAAAACCTTGGCCAAGGTCCAGAGACATTACTACTGGAAAAATATGTCCAAAGACATAAAAGAGTATATAAGAAAATGTTCTAAATGCCAAAAGTCTAAATCAACTAAACACACAAAGACCCCTCTGTCAATAACAGAGACACCAGAAAAAGCCTTCGACAGGGTAATTGTGGATACAATCGGTCCACTACCAAAATCGGAAAATGGAAATGAATTCGCAATTACATTAATATGCGATTTGACAAAGTATTTGGTAGCAATACCAATACCGAATAAAAGTGCAAACATAGTAGCTAAAGCTATTTTTGAACATTTTATTCTGAAGTACGGTCCAATGAAGACGTTCATTACAGACATGGGAACAGAATACAAAAATTCAATCATTGAAGATCTATTTAAATATTTAAATATTAAAAACATAACTTCAACTGCACACCACCACCAGACTGTAGGTACCGTGGAGCGAAGCCACAGAACATTTAATGAGTTCGTCCGTTCCTACATCTCAGTAGACAAAACTGATTGGGATACATGGATACAATACTTCGTATATTGCTTTAACACAACCTCTTCTATGGCACACAATTACTGTCCATACGAGCTAATTTTTGGTAAAATTTCAAATTTGCCAAAATCCTTCAATAGCATAGATAGAATAGAACCCCTTTATAACATAGAAGATTATGCTAAGGAATCAAAATTTAGATTAGAATAGGCATATAAGCGATCTAGAATAATGCTAGATGATAATAAACAAAAACAAAAATATAGGTACGACAAAACTAGTTTAGATTTTGATTTAAAAATAGGAGACCAGGTTTTATTGAAAAATGAAACAGGGCATAAGCTAGATTTTCAATATACAGGTCCTTATAAGGTAGAACAAATAGGAGATAGAGATAATATAGTAATAACAAGTAATAAACATAAGAAACAAACAGTTCATAAGGATAGATTAAAACCATTTGTTTCGTAATTAATTTGGTTCTTTTTACATTCCAGGTATGGCCATACATAGTATAAAAACTAAATTACAACTATATAAATAACATATGAATAAATAAGTTACTACATAAACAAAACATAAAAACAAAAAAAAAAAAATGAAAATTTTAAATTCAAAAAAAAAAAATCGTATATTAAATATAGATAAATTTATAAAATAACTTCATTATATTACGTTATTTTTCAAAAGGAGGGAGATGTAGTATGCATATATATATTGAATACCCATCGTACCAAGAGTACTTAACGGGTCCACACTATAACACTTTGTTGCAGTGTTTACGCAATACAATTGTGGTCATAAACTTCAAGCGGACGAAATATGAATCGCCCACTTATACATTGGCCCGCACTCAAAGAATGCAAGTGTCAGCATAATTGCTACATGAGCGGACCAACGTATATATGTGTATATACCTCCGCGATTAGCCTAAGCGAGCATAGCTATGTATTTAAGAATATTATATATACGTCCCTCCACTGCCGCTGTTGGCAGCGCAGCTATAAGACTTAGACTTATTTAGTTCTAAATGTAGATCGACAAGTACAGATTATGTTCTGAGCTCGACTGACAAAACCAAAATCTTATGAAGAATAAAGAAACTGAAACCTATAACACTAACAAAAGTGTTCTGAATGATTGCGGGAAAACGCACTTGGTTGGAATCATCAAGGGATCTCTCTCCGCTGCCACTCTGCTACTCGATCGGACAATCATATTACACCCTGTATCTATTAAAAAATTATGCGGATTTTTTGTAAAGAATTTTGAAGATAAGAGGACATAAGGCAAAGATTTTCCATAGGATTTTATGTTTAAGAAGCCGATTGGTTGTCCGAGGCTTCTTGTAAAAAATTTGCGCCGTCATTGATGTTGCAAGCGGCAGAAGGGGTATTGTAGGTCGAAACTGTATTGTTTCGAAATGGGTTTTGGGTCCTGGTCGAATGACTATCCTGTCGGTTTTGGGATTGTTGTCTCGTGTCGTTGCCGTGATGTTTGGGACATCAGGGTTTGGATCGTTAGTCAATGACACCAGCTGTCCTCTCAACTTTGCTATTGCGAACCATAATTTGTTAATGGATAGTTGCTTCTGTCTTCTTGCTAGTGTAAATTAGTTTAAGGTTTGCTTTGATTTCGTCCCAGATGAGTGGTGTGCCGCAAAGAGTCAAAGCTTCGTGTGCCTTGCCTTTTACTCTATTCCGGATAGCCCCGAGGATCATCACGGACCGAATGAGTATTAGTAATTCCTCGATACTAATAATAAAAGTTTCTAGGTTGTAAGAAGCACCTTCGTATGTCGGCAAATGTTGTACAAACGCCAAAATATCCTTCGGGCATAAGTTTGTGTTGACGATAGTCAACGAGTTGCTAACTGTGGGGCTGAGGGAGCCCGAAGCATTACCAGGGTCTAAATTATTCATGTTATCGTTACTTTTTTAAACACTTAGTTTCTTAAATTATTTCGCAATGGTATTCGTGTTAGATGTGTACAAGATTCAATGTATATTCTTATGTATTGTATGTACAGTGATGGAAAAAATAATAGAAACGATTTTTCACTTTATGTTCTATGTCGTATATTTCATAAGGAACGTGGTAATTAGTGGAAATTTTAATTTTATTTTGATCTATATACATCTATCTTACATACTAGGAAACAAATATGCATTTAACTTTATTTATTTAGCTTAAAAATTATACTTAAGTTATAATTTATGCTTTTGACCTGGAAATAAAAATAGAAACGAAAGTACTAATTTTTATCCAAATTGACTAGTTTACCAAAATTGACCATGAAATGTTTATAGTTGTAATATTCTGTTGCTTTATAATGGTTTTTTAAAACTGCAGCACTCCTACGAGGCATAGACTCCACCAGATTGGAGCATATTGGTGGCTCAAAGGAGTACCACTCTTCCTAGGCCTATTCCCACAAATGCTACTTAAATTTTTGGTTTTTATAGAATGTCCCACAAATGTTTAAAAGGGTTTTCTACTATCCACTGGACAGACAAAAAGGAGAAACGTGGCAGAAAGCGAGCAACTTCTACCAAATTTTACACCACCCTTACAAGGAAGTCGAAAAAGGAGCCAATCCTTTTGTAGAAGGATCTTAAAAACAACATAAACGTATCCGCCAGGAGTCGCACCATTAGCAACAGACTGATTGAGCACGATTTGAAAGCGCATTCAGCAAGGAGAGATCCTTTTATGAGCAAGAGGCATATCAAAAGGCGACTCTGCCTTGCCAAAGACCAAGAGACCTCCAAAACTGGAAAAATGTCCTTTGATCCGATGAAATAAACTCTGATTTGGTTGGATCTGATGGTGTGTTTTGTGTAATTAATTGCTGTAGTGTGTGTAATCTTGTCTAGATTTAGTACATAACTTGCGTTGGTATAACTTGTTAAAATTAATTGTTGTGTGTTTATTTCGATGATATCCTTTCCTCTTCGCTCTTGGTTGCGCCGCACAGTGGCGCTTTTTGGTCATAAAGCGTTGCTAAAATCATAACTTTTGAACCAAATAAGATAATGGAATAATTTTTTTTTGTTTTTGCGCGCGAGTCCCACGCCCACCTCCCGCCCAACCGACCGAGGGGCGCGGCACGAAACGCGTACTAGATCGACGCGAGAAATAAAAGAATGAATAGAACGAGGAAGATTTAAGATATACTACGGCCTAGTACTACAAGCAATACAGATTTTAGTTTTTGAAGGCTTTCTATGCCTTCAATACTACTAAATAGGCGTTTGTAATCCGTACATAAAACCCTAAAGGATTCATGTACTTCAAACGATAAAGTTTCTAGATAAAAGACGGGGAACATGGAAATTGAGCTGGCCCAACAGGTAGGGGCTCTCCACATCTCCGTGAATAAGTTTATGTAGGAAGACGACGCCACGCATCGTCCTACGGTTAGCTAAAGAGGCAGGTTAAGTAGGAGGAGTCTACTACAGTAAGACGGTAATCTAAGATTAACATCCCAGGGTAGGCCACGGAGGGCGAAAAGCAAAAAGTTCTTTTGGACAGATTCAATGCGGCTACTATAGACTCCATATTGAGGACTCCAGACACAAGAACCGTACTCCAATATAGGGCCAACTAAAGAATTGAAGAGAGTCTTCGTTACATAAGGAGAATCGCATTCCTTCGAACACCGAGTCGAAGGCTTTACTGAAGTCCGTGTAAATAACATCGGTTTGAAGGTTTTGATGGAAGCACCTAATAACAAAAGAGGTAAGTTCCAGAAGATTGGTCGTGGTTGATCTTCGCCTCATAAAACCATGCTGAAATGGCGAAATTACGGATCTACACAGATGTTGCAAGTGAGGAGTGATTACATTCTCCAAAGGTTTAGGGATGGCCGATAACTTAGATATACCTCTAAATTTGCTGGCAGCCGATTTGCTACCATTTTTGTGGAGAGGAATAACAAATGATTCCCTCCAAATAAGGGGAAATTCTGATGATTCTAAAGATAAGGTAAACAATTTTAAAAGGGGGTTACACAGCGCCTCGGAGCAATACCTAAGCACAGAGCCCGGTATTCCATCGGGACCTGGTGAATAAACTGGCTTAACTCGTTGAAGATCGAGAATAAGTGAGCTTTCATTAAAAATAGGACTGAAAATTAAGGACGAACTGGGCAAAACTGGCGAAAATGTATGATCTGAAGATGTTGAGGGCGAATATGTAGTTTTAAAAAACTCAGCGAAGAGATTGGCTATTGCTTGGTCAGAATTTACTGTAGTATTCATAAATGACAGCGAGGGAGGGTATAACGTGGATTTACGTTTAGAGTTAAAAAAGTTATAAAACTGTTTAGGGTCCTGAGTGAACTGGACCTTGCAACGAGTTAAATAATTTTTATAACACTGAGCGTTAAGCACGAAAAAATTAGATCGAGCACTTAGGTAAGATGAGAAAGCCGTTTTTGAACCAGTACGTTTATACTTATTATAAAGCCTAGATTTTACGTTTTTTAAGCGTGTCAGCACTTCGGTAAACCAAATTGGTTTATTAAAGACCGACGGTTAGGTTTCAGGAATACAGAAAGAGAAAAATGAATTCATGGCACTGTAAAAGATATGAACGGCGGATGCCATGTCCGAGCTTGTGTGAAGTTTTGACCAATCAAATTCAGTTATTAGAGTGTTAAGCCTCTGATATTCAGCCTTTCGGAAACGGCGGACTCTCTTTAGTCTGCTACCAGATTTAATTGCTAAAACAATCCCAGTGTCAATAGTCACATCGAAAGTGATGATAATTATCTTTAGGTTGCGTCATTGGAGAAACTCTAATTAGATTTACACCTACAGGATCGAAGACAAAGCATAGATTCAGTAAGCGGTTTAAAGAGTTAAAGATATGGTTAACTTAGGATAACGATAAATCGAGCAGGCCATTTATGAAGTCATGCTGTGCCGCAGTATGAAGAACGTTAGACACGCCATAAGAGGACCACTGCGCTCCAGGTATGTTGAAGTCACCCAAAGCCACTAATTGGTCCCTGTCAGAAAGCCAGCTGGAAACTGCCTGAATTGCCGAAAGGTGTTTCCAATAAATTGGGTCTTCCGAAGATGGAGGGATGTAGGAGCAGGTAACATAAATACAACTACCTGTGAAAGATAGTTTAACGCAGATAAATCCGATGTCCAAAAAGTCATTAGATACCAGCCGTTCAGAGATGAGCCAGGAGTCAACGGCAATTAAAACTCCACCACCATGCTGGAGCTGGCGATCTAATCTATAAATTGTGTACTTCCTTGGAAGAATTTCGGAGCATAAGATATCCGACTTCAAGCAGGTTTCGGTAAATTCGATCACCTGGGATGCGAATAAAAGGCTTCCGAATACAATCTAGAAAGGTTACTGCGCAAGCCCCTAGTATTCTGATAGGAAAGTAGTAAGGAGGAGGTTAGTTTTTTGGGACAGAAGGTGCAACTATGGGCACAGAGGGCCTGGGCAGTTGTACTCCCACAGGTCGATTTCTCTTATTTTGAGCATCGTACTCCTTGACTATCACGTACTCGGGCCAGAAGTCACCCGAGCAAAAAATGTCAAAGAGCTGGGATGAGATATTTATCTTGAAAGATGAAATGCCTCTGGCATACGAAAATTTGAATTTTTCCACCTTGACATTGCCAGCTTGTATTTTGCCTTGAATATCTTAGCCTATATTCACATCTTCCGATGCGAGTGGGCAAACCTCGAAACAAATATATTTTTCGAAGGTGGGACTGCTGTGAGGGGCTTGCGTGATGAATTGTTACCAACCACAGCCGGTTTTCCGGGTAATGTTGGACCCTGAGTCGGTTTTTCTATAGGGTTTTGCGGAGCCAAAGAATTGGACTCCGCATTGCACAAAACGGACGACGCAGAAATTGTTGGCTGAGCGCCTTCCGATGCCACAACGACAGATTCGGTTACCGAATCTTTTATCGTTCCTGATCTCAGAACCATTGAAACGGGGACCAGGGGCTATGTCGACGGGGAGTGGCAGCAAATTAGTTGCTGTGTCTCACACAGTTGCTGCCGACTAGCAGCGGATTTTTTGCGTTTCGGCGAATCATTTAACAGAGAACAGGTCATTCGCCCTGCGAAAATTGGCCACGATCTCAGAAAGTCCACTATATATATATAGAATTAGTGATTTGTTTTACATTAGTAATATATATATGATCATGGGCTAGTGAACGTATGGCGACGAGAAGAAGAGAATATATTCGGCAAAATTTGGTATGACGTAGTTGTTTGAATCCAATTCTGTTAGTATATAGTTGGAATTTTTCCTTTCAAGTTGTTGTGTCAGCAGTTTTTTTCTTTATGTGGCTTGGTAGAGTATTAGATTTCTTTCGCATATTTGTATTTATTTCCAGTTCCTCAGCTCTTTGAGGTCTGTGGTTCCGGTGCTCTATCAGCGTTTGATGTGCATATATACGGTCACAGAGGGAAAAATTTCGTTTTATTTATGCATAATGTACATATATACATTTATTTATATTTTTGTATTTGAGTGTAAACCTCGATTATGTGAGCCCGGTGCATTATCAGCGTTTGATGTGCACATATACGGTCACAGGGTAGAGTTTTGTTATAAATATACATGATATATATACATTTACACATTTTGTTATACTTTTGCGTTTGAATGAATAACTCAATTATGTAAGCCCGGTGCATTATCAGCGTTTGATGTGCACATATTCGGTTACAGGGAGAAAACTTGTATATCAAATTGGGTGTATTATTTATTACGTGGTCCCGGTGTATTATCAGCATTTTATGCGCACATATTCGGTCACGAATCTTGTAATAGGAAATTTATAACATATATTAGCGTTAAGTTTGCCACTTTTCTCAAGAATGCGCGCCCGGTGTATTATTAGCGTTTGATGTGCACATATTCGGTCGCAGCTTAAGTAACCACTGACACTCATGCGAATTGATTCATTTAGAAAAATGTATTAATATTTATTTTTTTTTATAAAAAAAAATTTTTTTTGATTTAATTGAATTTTATTACATATATATTTTTTGTTTTTATTCATCCTTTTAGTTTCACCGTCACAGTTCACATACCTGTCTTGCAGATATAATATGATAAGGAGGTGGAGCATTTTTAATCTCCTGTTCCGAATCTGGCCCCGCCAATTATAGTAAGTATGAAGATACTGCGTCCAGTCTAGTCTGTGTCTGCGGTGTCCTTGGTAATTTCTTTAGTTTCGAATAATACGAACCTTCCTCTTGTCTGGTCAAAATTATAATGAATCTTTATTCTTATATATTTTTTTTTTTTTCGCTC
>VNJN01006410.1:0-17975 GCA_008042485.1 Drosophila mayri
AGGGCGAATATGTAGTTTTAAAAAACTCAGCGAAGAGATTGGCTATTGCTTGGTCAGAATTTACTGTAGTATTCCTAAATGACAGCGAGGGAGGGTATAACGTGGATTTACGTTTAGAGTTAACAAAGTTATAGAACTGTTTAGGGTCCTGCGTAAACTGGACCTTACAACGAGTCAAATAACTTTTATAACACTGAGCGTTAAGCACGGTAAAGTTAGATCGAGCACTAAGATAAGATGAGAAAGCCGTTTTTGAACCAGTACGTTTATACTTATTATAAAGCCTAGATTTTACGTTTTTTAAACGTGTCAGCTCTTTGTTAAACCAAATTGGTTTATTTGAGACAGACGGAAAGGTTTTAGGAACACATAAGTTGAAAAATGAGTTCATGGCACTGTAAAAAATATCAACGGCGGATGCCATGTCCGAGCTCGTATAAAGATACGACCAATCAAATTCTGTTATTAAAGTGTTTAGCCTCTGAAAGTCAGCCTTTCGAAAACAGCGGACTCTGTTTAATCTGCTACCAGATGTTGTTGCTAAAGCTGCCCCAGTGTCGATAGTCACATCGAAAGTTGGATGATAAGGATCTTCAGGTTGCGTCATTGGAGGAACTCTAATTAGGTTTACACCTGCAGGATCAGAGACAAAGCATAGATCAAGTAAGCGATTTAAAGAATTAAAAATATGGTTAACTTGCGATAAGGATAAATCATAAGGATAATACCCTGCAAGGGTACAAATTAGCAAATTTTAAATATCATTATATATTTTTATTACCTTGAAACATTAACGAGTACACTAATATCACTCATAAAGGGGGAATCGAGGGGTAACATATATTAAAACCTGAAAAGAGTATAATCACTCAAAAATACACAAAATATAGGAAATCAATTAAATTATTTTTTATTTAGTTTATTAAATGAAATACCTAAAACTTTAAAATCCATTTAAAATGATTAAAATAAGAGCTATCTAGCAAAAGTTTGACCACTTTGAAATGCCACTTTGTTGACAAAAAGCTAAGAAAACAAAGCTGCCCTGCAAAAAATTAACAGTTCCTCTTTGCATTCTTTTTTTTTTAAGTCTCATTAGATTTCGAGACAAAACGATTTTACCATACATAAATTTTTGGACATTTTAGAAATTATTTGGCCACTTTTCGCAAGTGTTTGGACTTTTTTTTTCTTTTTGGGCGCAACCAGAGTGCACTGGGTAGAATTGGTTACATCGCAGCAGTGAAAAATAAACCAGTTTTATCCGAGGAAAAGGTTAAAGCTAGTCTAAAATTCGTAAGGGCACACAGCGTCTGGACAATAAAAGATTGGAAACATGTTGTGGTAGGAAGAATGGAAGTTTAATCGTTTTTATTTGGATAGAAAGCAGTACTGTTGGTGGGGACCCGGCATCATGCGAAGCGAAAAGTCAAACGTGGAGGAGGCAACATAATGTCTGAAGGTGTTTGACGTCTGAGTATTTGAGTATTTCGCAAACCCATCTTTCCAAATTTCTTAACCAGTGTGCTCGGAAACCAACATTTTAAAATGTTGTGGCCAGCGCGAAGTCCCTACCTCAATCCGATTGAAAACCTAACGTTAATCTAAAACGACGAACAGTGGCGCCTAAAATGAAAAAAGGCGTTACTGTCCAACGGCTCTGGCAGTATCAGTCAGAAGCTATCAAACTCAAACGATCTTTGAGGCATGTTGCATTAGAGTGGAATAATATTTCGAAAGGAATTGTTGAAAAATTAGTTCGGAGCATTGCGAACCGTATGAAAAATGTCTTTATTAAAAAAGGAAACTAACTTTGGCTTACCGAAGTTTGAAATTATAATAAGTACCCTGCAAGGGTATTAAACATAAGGTCTTTTGACACAATATTAATGATGAATTTATTTATTTTTTTTTTTTAATAGAGCAAACTCTTAGTTTTGCTTCTTAAAATTCTTTATTGTTTATGCTCAATTGTTTTTATTCATTTTTCCTTTCATTTGATTAAAATAAATTGAATATTTCCTATCCAATTGCAATCTGCTATTTCTTGTTTAACTTATTCAGTAATATTCAATTCGATCTTTCTCTTCGTAACGGACGGTCGTGTTTTTGTTTTGCGTTCCGACTTTTGTGTTATTTTTGACTTAAAACCACCGGGTTCCTTCTAAATTTATCACATAAATATCTATAATGAAATACCTAGTAAATCCGCTGCTAGTCGGCTGCAACTGTGTGAGACATAGTAACCATAGAAAAACCGACCCAGGGTCCAGGGCCGGAATACCGGCCGTGGTTGGTAACAATTCGTTACGCAAGCCCCTCACAGCAGTCCCACCTTCAAAAAGAATATTTGTTTCGAGGCTTGCCCCTGATCTCGCATCTGAAGATGTCCTAGCCTATATTCAAGGCAAAATACAAGCTGGAAATGTCAAGGTGGAAAAATTCAAATTTTCGTATGCCAGACATTTCATCTTTCAAGATAAATGTATCATCCCAACTCTTTGACATTATTTGCTCGGGTGACTTCTTTTAAATTAATTTAGTGACACAAATTCGAAAATTTTTTCACTTCTCAGTACTCTGGATTCGGTTAGAACCTGCGGAAAATCCAATGTGACTACCCTGTGGCACGCCGGATGTGACCTTGAGGCTATTGGATAGAACGTTTCTGAACAGAACCCTAATAACGAAAGAGGTAAGTTCCAGAAGATTGGTCGTGGTCGATATTCGCCTCATAAAACCATGCTGACATGGCGAAATGACGGATCTACACAGATGTTGCAAGTGAGGAGTGATTACATTCTCGAAAAGTTTGGGGATAGCCGATAACTTAAAGATACCTCTATAATTACTGGCATCCGATTTGCTACCTTTTTTGTGGAGAGGAGTAACAAATGATTCCCTCCAAATAAGGGGAAATTCTGAGGATTCTAAAGATAAGGAAAACAATTTTAGAAGGGGGTTACACAGCGCCTCGGAGCAATACCTAAGCACAGAGCCCGGTATACCATCGGCACCTGTTGAACAAACTGACTTAACACGTTGAAGATCACGAATAAGTGAGCTTTCGTTTAAACTAGGACTGAAGATTAAGGAGGAACTGGGCATAACTGGAGAAAATGAATGAAGATGTTGAGTCCGAATAAGTAGTTTTGAAAAACTCTGCAAAGAGACTAGCTATTGCCTGATCAGAAGTTACTGTAGTATTCTTAAATGACAGAGAGGGGGGGTGTAACGTGGGTTTACATTTAGAGTTAACAAAGTTATAAAACTGTTTAGGGTCCTGAGTAACCTGGGCCTTGCAACGAGTTAAATAATTTTTATAACACTGAGCGTTAAGCACGGAAAAATTAGATCTAGCACTTAGGTAAGATGAGAAAGCTGTTCTTAAACCAGTCAGTTTATATTTATTATAAAGCCCAGATTTTACGTTTTTTAAACGTGTCAGCTTTTTGTTTAACCAAAGTGATTTATTAAAGACAGATAGGTTGCCGGAACACAAGGAGAAAAATGAGTTCATGACACTATAGAAGATATCAACGGCGGTTGCCATGTCAGAGCTCAAGATTAGACTAATTAGCCTCTGATTGTCAGCCTTTCGGAAACGGCGCCAGCCACTGTTGGATTCTGGACCTCAGCGTCAGTCACAGCAGCGCCAGCAGGCGTCTTTATCCGGATCTCGACACTACGCCACGCCAATGGATATATCACCATCCCGCAGCCCGTCGTGCACGCCTATCCTGGCCCGCACGAGTGTGAGTATCCCTCCGACCGCGACCGTGCTAATCGGAACCGAACAAAAGCGGTTTGATGCCCGAGCCTTGGTGGATCCGTGCTGTCCTGTGAGTCGCATCCACATCTCCCTGGTGAAGGCCCTTAATTTGGCCATCACGTGCGACCAACGGGTGTGGACCACCGAGATTAGCTCCAAGGCGTCCAAGATGAGCAAGCAGCTGCTGGTGGACGAGCAGATGCAGACCGGGGCAAGCGCTGGATCCGAAGGTGCAAGGCATGTTCCAGAATGTCACTTTGGCGGATGACCGGTGGTTCCACCCATCTTTAGTGTCGGATGGGCTGACCTGATGCTGCCGGGTATCCTCCCAGGTCAGGACGGCTTGCCGATGGCACAAAACACGAGGCTGGGATGGATCCTTTCCGGACGGTGCTCCCTCTCGTAGATTGCCAGTATTCCTCTTGCAAGGGGAGGGAGGAGAATGTTCATGCTGAACAAAGGGGCAATATCGCCAGGGGGGCATCTCTAGGGAAAATGTACCTGTCGCCATTTTTTGCTTGTACTTTTTTTCACTCATAAATAAAAACTCGAACGAAGACGGATCGTCATCACGGAGCATCATCACCAAGTCTTTATTTTCTTACTTATTTTCCTGGGAAATTTGGGATCGCACCTGCCAGGCCCCCGACAAAAACAAAGAGCAAGGTCGATAGATCAGTGGATAAGGGGGAGCATGTAATTTGTGTGTAAGCAGCAAATGGCTTGGATTCGACTTCTGCCGCAAGGAATAAGACCATTTTTTTAATTTAAAAAAAATTAAGTTTTTTGCTTACATTTTTTTATTTCTTAATATTAAATACTGTACTTGTTTTTAATTAGAGGGAAAAATTAAAAAAAAATTATTTGCAAAACGAATAAAAAAAAAATTTGACCCGTCGCAGACGGTATTCGAACTCGGGACAACGAATCTTTGTTAAGAAAAAACCACTACGGTTAGACTGCAGATTAGACAACTGGACCACTATCATATTAATGTGAACATAGATAAAATGTATAATGAATGTTTTGATTTATTTGGAGCCCTCTGGGCCTCTGGGACCCCCTGGGCTGCCTCTTGTACACACTATTTATGGCACGATCGCGATGAAATTTAGGCAATGTGTGTATTTTAATAAAATACATCAACTTTTCGAATATGGTTTACATAACGTTATAAATTTGGGAGATATATGTTTTTTTTTTTTAAATAGCTCCAACAAAAAGGGGAGTAGCAAAAATTTTAAACAAACTTGATCTGCGTGCAGAAAGCCTAAATCCCAAGTTTGGTGTCTCTAGCTCTTATAGTCTCTGAGATCTAGGTATTCATACAGACAGGTGGACATACAGGCGGACAAACGGACGGACAGACGGACATGGCTATATCGACTCCTTTAGTAGTCCTGAACAATATTTAGGTAACTTTTGGGGGTCTGCCACGCCTCCTTCTGCCTGTTACAGAAAATCAGGGTATAACAAGAGCGCAATGGTTAGAATATAAGCAGCAGATATCACAAGAGCGATGAGAGTTATGAACCGCTTAGATGCAGCTAACAGCAAACGACACTCATGCGGGGAAGAAAAAAATAAAAGCGGGATAAAAACAAATAGGAAAATAAAATAACCGTCTTAGCACAAACTAAAAAGTGATTATTAATTCAAGTTAATTACACAGAGGAGTGCATGCACGCGCGGTAGCATAACGGTATATAATTATTGATATTTAGCTGATAAATTTAGAGGAAACCCCGGTGGTTCGAAGTCAAGTTAACACAAAAGTCGGAGCGCAAAACAAAAACACGATAGAATCTTTTTTAAAATATTTATTTTCTGTTCATCTTGTTTATTATATTTTTTGTATATTGAATATATTGATATGTATTTCTTTATTTATCATTATTAATATAAAACCTGAAATCAAATTAAAAAAAAAAGTATTAATTATCTTGAAAAGAAATAGAAACAGCATCAACAGCCGAGTATGTCTAGCCTAGTTCGTCTGTCCGTCCGTCAGTCTGATTTCCGCAAACTAGTCCCTCAGTTTTTAAGCTATCTGAAAAAAAACATTGCAGATAGTTTTCTATATGGGCAAATCCCTGGAAAGGTCTACTTCGGCCAAAAGCGAAAAACCTCTCAAAAATGATTTTGATCAACATAGTTACATTAAAATATAGTCCAATTAATGAAATTTGATAGCCTTTATCATATTCTAAGGAAAATTTCAAAATATTCAAAGGCGTATTCTTGCAATCGCAATTTTTCATTATTTTGATGAAAAACGGCAAAAAAAGGGGATGTTTTGTTTTGCTTATTTCTTCTAAACAGAGGACTTATGCTTTGAATATTATCTTCTAACATCTCTAGAAGAATGCACATATACATAATAAAATGCATATATGATCTTCTAATGTATTGAAATAATGAAAAAGAGCGGCCAAAGACCGATGAAAAAAACTTACGTTCGCGACCCGTACTTAATTTAATTAAAAAATAAAAATGAATGGAGAAATTTAATTGGGAATAGACTCTATAGAAATGCCTTTATTTTAAAAGTAAAGTTATTGCATTATAATATTCCAATCCTATTCGCAGACGTTTGGATTTTGCTAGAGCAAGACAAAACCGACACCCATTTCCAGTACGTTCGCGACCTCATGTTTTTGCCAATATTATGAAAATGAAAATCTATTAGAACCATAATTTATACTAAGGAACAGAACTCACCAAATGCTATCGGACACAAAAAAAGTTTCAGAACATTTTTTTTTCTTTAATTTTTTTGCATTATTTAATTGCGCACGAACGTGCGTTCGCGACCCCAGGATTAGCCCATATACTACTTTTACGTATGTACATAATTGGGAACGAGCCGGATTGGACGACTATATCATAGAAACGATCGAAAAATTGTTTGAAAAATGTTATAGTTTTGTCAGTTTTCAACATATTTTCATTAGATTTCGGTTTTAATTTGATGAATATCGGACGACTATATCTTATAGCTGCCATTATGAAATCGTCCCTAATGTATGGTTGAACAATGGTTTGAACAATGAACTCGGTTGTTGTTTAACTTAAATTTAAATTTTTATAATATGTTAACCGTGCTAAGATCTTATTATACCCTTGCAGGGTATTATAATTTCAGTCAGAAGTTTGCAACGCAGTGAAGGAGACATCTCCGACCCTATAAAGTATATATACTCTTGATCAGGATGAACAGCCGAGTCGATCTAGCCATGTCCGTCTGTCCGTCCGTCTGTCCGTCCGTCTGTCCGATTATACGCAAACTAGTACCTCAGTTTTGAAGCTATCTGAACGAAACTTTGCAGTTAGTCTTCTATATACTCTCACTCCTACATATGTCGGAACGGGCCGACTATCGGACGACTATATCATATAGCTGCCATAGGAACAATCGGAAAATTTGTAGAAAAAAATTTTTAACTTCGTCAGTTTTTAACATATTTTCATCAAAGTCCTATATTATTCGTCCAAAACCCCATAACTTTGTCAGTTTTTAACATATTTTCATCAAAGTTGAGATTTAGCCGTTTCATATTATTCCTGAATTTCTGTTTTAATTTCATGAAAATCAGCCGACTATATCCTATAGCTTCCATAGGAACAATCAGGAAAATAAAATAAAAATCCATAAATTTGTCAGTTTTCAAGATATTTTCTCCAAACTTGAAATTTGGCCACATTATATTATTGCAATATTTATTTCATTAAAATCGCCAACTATATCCTATAGCTGCCATAGGAACAATCAGGAAAATTTGAAAAAAGCCGATTTTCAAACCATTTTCATCATATTCGAGATTTGGCGACTAATTATTATTACAGAATTTCGGTGTTAATTTTTATTTTAATTCTGCAAGGGTATATAAACTTCGGTAAGCCGAAGTTAGCTTCCTTTCATGTTATTTATGTAAAATTGTTGTAAGCATTATTTCAGCATTAACGCCAATTGTCACTGGTTTCCTCTCACTACTGAAGATCATTCTGGGATTGTTTGTTATCTGTAAATAAAATGTTAGATTCAAATTAAAAATTCCAGTTTGTGCAAATTAATATGTACAAAGATACATACTAGTTTTAACTGAAAAGAAACCTCGCAAACCTAAACAGTCTAGGTTGAAGTCATATCCATGCTTTAAATCAATTCTGCAAAGGAATTTATATTTATTGAGTAAAAATATCTTTACTTACCTTTTATCTGAATTTGTACGCAACTTTAACTACATAACACGCGAACACGTGTGATCACAACATAAGAAGATAATGAAAAGAGAATTAAGAGAATTAAGAGAACGAGACAAAACGAAACGACTTCGAAAACAACAAAAAATACGTTGTCCGAACTTCGCGAGACGTCGGCGTTAGCCGAATGCAATTCGAATTTTGTTTGCCAACTTCGTTTCGGACTTCTGTCCACGAAGCCCATACAATTTGTTATTGTTTTTCGGACATGCCGCGAGGAAAAGGCCATGAAAGGAATTCTGGTACTTAAGGGTTAATATACAACAATTGTTGTTAACTATACCCCATAATCTACCGACATATGTACATACATCATACATAGCTTGCATACAAATTGTTATTTTTATTAATATTTTCATATGTAAATATATTGTTTTGTTTGAAAAACTTCAACAGCATCGAGGTCGTCGAACATCGATATTTCTTCACCTCTATTGTGTTGTTAGCAGCATACTAATAGACAAAGTTTTATCACGTCCCTACCCTTCAGTACCAAAATTCCCGTCACGACTATTTACTCGTTGCATATCCGAAAAAAAAAAACAAATTGTATGGACAGAAGTCCGAACCGAAGTAGGCGAACAAAATTCGAACTGCATCGGCTACCGCCGACGTCTCGCGAAGTTCGGACAATATATTTTTTGTTGTTTTCGAAGTCATTTGGTTTTGTCTCGTTTCTCCTTATTCTCTTTTCATTTTCTTCTTCTGTTGTGATCACACGTGTTCGAGTGTTATGTAGTTAAAGTTGCGTATAAATTCAAATATTATAAGGTAAGTAAAGTTATTTTTACTCAATTAATAAATTCCTTTGCAGAATTGATCCAAAGCATGGAAAACCCTTCAACCTAGACTGTTTGAATGCTAAACTCTTTAGGTTTGGGGAATTTCTTTTCATTTTAAACTGGTATGTATCTTTGTACAAATTTATATGGATAAAACTTGAATAATTTGATTCTAACATTTAATTTACAGATTACATAAATTCCCGAAATGATCTGCAGTCGGCGGAGGAAGCCCGAGACACGCACTTTAAATTAATTTTAATTTTACATTAATAAACATATGAAATTTAATAAAAAAAAAAAAAGGAACAAATTAATCTGGGGTTCCCGGGATTTTCTAAAGGTTTTCTTTTATGATTCCTCTTGGATTTTTCCCTGAATTCCTCGCTAAATCCATTTTGATTCCTGCATGAATTTACTTTGAAATTCACGTCAAATTCTTTGCAGGAATTTCTCGAGGAATGATAAATAATTCCTCGATAAGTCCGAATTCACGCTTAAATCCTGCATCATTCCAGCAGGAATCCGTTTTAGTCCTACAAGATTCCTGCAGGAATCCTATATAACCGGTACTGAAGGGTAGAGTTACAAACATGTGTACATATGTACATATGTATGTATGTATCTAATTAAATATTTTATTCTTTATATGTACATATTCTTTACTTTCTATACTTTAAAGCATAGAAAATAAATCAAGGAATACGATAACCATTTACAAATGCATCCATATACATATATGTATGTACACATGTATGTATGTGTACTACGATCTACGTTTGTATGCAGGATGGTTTTGACCCGATCGAACGTCCTTAAATAACAAATTGGGGAACAAATTCATATTCAGATCGCTACCGCTTCCAATATCTGTATGTATGTACATACATACATATGTACATATGCGGCTTTACTAAAGAACCTTTGCAATTTTAAATGTTCCTACTGTCTGTTCGACATACTATGTTAATTTAGACAATTAAGATTGTTTTGTTTTACTATTTCTAAAGAGTCCGTTAAAATGTTTATAATTTTATTGATCGTTTTATTTACATTTTCGATTGTACTTGTTGAAGTAGAACAATAGACATTGATTATCCCATTCTAACGTTACGTCAACATTCCTTTTATTTTATTTTTTTAATTGTTTTACCTGCGTCGAGTAACATATGTATGTATGTATGAATTTTCTTTTGAGACAAATATGTACATATGTATGTACATAAATCGACTTAGAATTGGGTTAATCATTTGATAACCGTTTTTTTTTTTTTTTTTTTTTTTTTTTTTTTTTTTTTTTTTTTTATGTGATGACAATTGTTTTTCCCTCCGGTCAGTATACGATACCAATATTTTTTGTAATAAAAAATATATATAACCTACGGTAGCTGTGCAAAATTCTTTAAAAGACGTTGGACAAGTTTTGTGGTAATACTCATGCATGCTCGAGAACGGAGACGTTGGTAGAATAATGCGGGATGTGGCTGCTTGGAGTTCATTGAACGCCATGATGAGCAACTCAACCGGCTTTCTCATACACCTTGTGGACTGCGCAAATGCGTCTGGTTTTAATATGCCATTTGGATAGTATACTGATTATGTTTATAACAACATACCCATGTACATACATATGTATGTACATACCCACGTACATACATATGTTAAATTTAAAAGGGCCTGCAAATAGGCCTGTGTTAAATTAGGCCAGGTTGCAAAGTGGTTATTTACTTCACGTGTTTAATATAATAACACATTTTAAAGAATAAAAATTCCCATAACAGTACTTTCTTGATTCACTCACTCAGAACTCAAATCCTCCGCTGTGTTTATTTAAATAACTTGTTTGCGTGGGACGTGCTCAACCTCTAACGTGCGCGATCGAAACACAACAGTTGAGGAACGAGTTGAGGACTTTTATTTATACTCAAAAACCAAAAAACAAGTATGAATGATAAAGTCGCGGGCTCTCGACTATGAGTTACCCAAAATAAAGAAAAAACAAGATGGACATACAGTCGGGCGTCCCGACAGTAGAATACCCTGTACCATTACAACGCGCATGCCAAAATTTTATGAAAGAAAGAGATAAGACAAAAAAACGGAGAGAAATTTACATATAATGCAAATGTCTTCCACTTTAATAGCAAGGTCGATAGCTCAGTGAGTAAAACTGCATATATGTAAACCAATGGTCCGAGTTTGATTCCTGCTGCAAGGGGTAAACAATTTTTTTTTAGCTTTAAATTAGAAGTTTTTTAAATACGATAATTATTTTGATTTACAGGAACAAATTTAATGCAAAGTCGATAGTTCAGTGGGTAATATGTATATATGTATACATATGTATGTATATATATATGTATGTATATATATGTTTTGTGTGTAAGCCAATGCACAGTGGTCGCTGGCATAGGACAAAAATAAAAAAATTGATTTTGGGATATTCTAGTGAAAATGGGCTTTACCATCAGCTGATTGTCCAAAGTTTACGATGCAATATAGTCGGATTGGCATTTGTAAGGGGACTTTCTAGAAATCGAAGGACAAAAGCGAACTCATTTGTAGGCACTTTCACTATCCGCAGTAGAGTTTACCCCCATAATTTAAAAATATTAAATGTATTATAAAACGCTGTTAAACCAAAAAAGATTGGAATGGATATAGCATATCATGGTATTTACTTTATTTATACAGATAAATATATAAAAAGTTTGTGCTGAGTGTTGTGTAAATCTTTGTTAAAATAGTGTGTCTTATTAGTTTGTATATGTTGTGTGTTACAATGTTTATGTAAAGTTTTAAGTACTTTGCCCCGGTTGCCACCAAATGAAATGTATGTGTCTTTATTTACTAATATTTAAGGATGATAAAAATGTTTACTTCAGCTGCGGAAACCTGCAGAAGTACATTTGGCATTACAAAATGCAACCTAACCTCATTTTCCAGTAGCTCTATCTGGAGGGAAGCACATTTTTGTTTTGTGTCTGTTATGTTGTTGCCATTTTAGTTTCTTGTACTTTCGTTTTTCGCTTTGGGTTTTATGTTTTAAGAATATTTTTTATTTTAATTAGTTAATTCTTTTCCTAGGTACCCAAAATCATCGCGAGTATTCTCGTAATTAAATTTTTAACATCTGGCTTTAAGCATAGTATCCAGACAGTAAAAAACCGTCTTCAAGCAGTGAGAGAGAGCGAGAAGCAAATAGTTGAAAACTGTTGATCGTCAGCGGCCGTTTTAAAGGCCGGTAACGTGACAGAAAAACAAATATACTAGAATAGTGTGTGGCACTTTTTAGTATTTTCCGAGCGGGCTGCGAAAAAGAATGGCAAATTTAATAAAACGGCCTGTTCTCGACCCTCGATTGCCCCTCTGTCNCTGTTCTCGACCCTCGATTGCCCCTCTGTCTACCTTCTTCAGTTCCGTATATCCGTTAAATTTTCAAAAATCATCACAGGAGTTTGCTGCAGATATACTAACTATAAAACAAACAAAAAATAATTATAAGAATGTAAATTATTGATATATTTATATTATAACATAGTAGAGTAATGTTTACAAAACTTAAATCTAATACAGAAGCCATTGCGTCTGGGGCCTTCGGCTGTATTGTTTTCAGTTTGGTTTTACTTTGTTTACATACTATTTAATAGGATTGAATTTAATTAATTGTATTCATCTAATTTTTAGATCTGATAATATATATTAAAATGTTAATTAAGTTTTGAAATATTACTTTTATTTTATGGTGTTGGATGAGATATTGCAGAGATAGGCGTATTCTGAGGGCAGAAGGGAAGTATATTTTAGATTATGATAGGATATGATATTAGAAGGTGAGAGGGAGCGTATTATTGATATAAAAACATGTAAACAATACGTACATAGGAAGAATATTGCCCTTTAATTGATCTCGCAAGTATGGCCTCAACCAATACTTGGATCGCTTCTTATTTGGTTAAGAATCTTCCTTATCTATTACGACAATAATTACTGCCATGGCAATAGTAGTTTTTATTTTCTTGTTTATTTTTTATTTACATTTTTAAAATGTTGTAAACAAGCATGTATGACCGCATCACTTGCCGGCCAAAAAAGCCAAACAGATAGTAAAATCAGCGGTCACTCTTGAAAAGATAAAACATTTGTTCCGCTGCGAAACGTTTTACTGTCTGGATACTATGCTTAAAGAATGCGGTACCCTTGCCCAAAGAACTAGAAATGTGTTGGATGCCTTAATTAAGAACATAAAACATAAGGCATATGAGCAAAATTTTACGAGTCGCCACAAATACAGATTTATTTAACATATTGCTTTTAAGCTTAGACAACCATTTCTCTACTAACTGAAACAATTTAACAAATATACATAATTTTTTAATATTGTTCGTTTTCAACTTAAATACATTAAACTATTTTGTTGTTATCAAAACTTTTTTGAGGAGGTTGGCGTGGGAGTGGAGTTAAGCAATCACTGCAATATTTTGTTATTATAGTTTTATACTTGTAAAGACTTCACAGTAGAAATATTAGCCTGATCTTACTATTAAAAGTGATTTTATGATTGCTACCTCATGAAAGCTCCACCACTGATGCAATCGGTCCTATTGAAGCTATAAGACATAGTGGTACGATCCGGTAAATTTTTTTATTATAAATTTATAATATATTTCTAGATTTTTGGTGAACGTTTCATAGCGATAACACATCTAGAAGTATTTATGGCTGCTGTTCCATACAAGCCCGTCCAGTGTGCAGTGGGATTATAAATAAATCAACATGTCATCAACAATTCATTCACATTTAATCTATGAATAGTTACTAAAATTGATGACAGCCTAGGAAATGCCCATGTTTAACTCATCAATAGTTAGTATGGCAATTCATCGATGAATCATCAAGAACATCGCTTCGGCTGTAAATGAAATGTTGATGAATGGTACTGCATGGTTGATATTCTTCCTTGTCACCAATAGGCCTCTGTCATCAACATGTAATCAACGTGGCGACAGCGACGTCAGCAAAATCGACGCTCTCAGTCGCCAATTGGGGCGAAACCGAGGAAGTAAACTACCGGCGAGCTGCCTGAATGTTTGCATGCATGCGATCTGAGTGGGTAAGGATTAAAGTTTTTAGTTTAGGAAGACTGTCACCATGTGAGATCACCGAATACAAATCATTATAACTTGCACACAGTATTCTAAAGGGATCATGTAGTTCAAAGGAGGTTCTACAAAGGCGCAAAACTAAGGGTATGTACGATCTAGTATTTCTACTCGGGACGTGGCAGTTGATCTGGCCTAGCAAGTCAGTACTTTCCACGTCGCCGTTAATAAGGTTATAAATGAAGGTTATGCCTAGCATAGTTCTACAATTGGCTAAGGAGGGTAAGTTAATTAGAGAATTCTACTATAATAGGAGGGTAATCTCTGGTCAGCATCCCAGCTTAAACCGCGTAGAGCGAAAAGCAAAAAGTTCTTTTGAACCGATTTAATGCGTTTACTATGGACTCCATACTGTGGCCTCCATATTCTAAGATAGGGCGGATTATTGAAATATATAAATTTTTAGTTACATAAGGGTCATCGAATTTTTCGACCACCGTTTAATAAATCCCAGCATACCCCTGGCTTTATTCACCATGCACGAAATATGATCGATAAAGTCAAGTTTGGGATCCAGGCGGACACCCAAGTCATCAAATGAGTTAATTCTTTCCAAAGAACAGCAGTTAAGCGTGTATATTGCAAGCTTGGGAACGACAAGAGAGAATGTCATTAGCTTACATTTAGAGCCATTTAAGTTTAGTAGGTGTTTGCGGCACCAGGTTTGGAAGCTTTTAAGATCTGATTGTAAATCAGACTGGTAAGCGACGTCCTTATATTGCACGTAAAGCTTGACATTATCAGCGTACATGAGTACTCTAGAATTTGTCAAAACTTCGGGCACATCATTAATAAATATTGTAAACAACAAAGGACCCAGGTGGCTCCCTTGCGGGATACCTGAGGTGACTCGGAGAACATTAGATAAATTGTTTTTAAAAAGGACCTTTTGCGCCCTGCCAGTCAGATAACTAGAGATCAACCTAAGAAGATCAATGGGAAAACCCATTAAGTCGAGTTTCCTGAGGAGAAGGGAATGATTAACTGAATCAAATGCTTTACTGAAGTCAGTATAAATTACACATGTTTAAAGGTTATTCTGGAAGCCACTTATAATGAAGGAAAAAAGCTCCAAAAGGTTTGTAGTTGTTGATCTTCTCTTTACAAATCCATGCTGGCATGGAGAAATTACTGATCTGCAAAGGTGCTGCAAATGTTTAGTGATTATGTTTTCGAAAAGTTTAGGGATGGCCGAAAGTTTAGAGATTCCTCTATAGTTATTGTCCTCCGATTTGTTACCTTTTTGTGGAGAGGAATAATGAATGACTCCTTCCAAATAAGGGGGAAGTTAGAGTTTTCTAAGGATAAGGTAAACAATTTCCGAAGGGGCGAGCACAGGGCATCAGCACAATACCTGAGAACGCAGCCCGGTATTCCGTCGGGACCTGCCAGATAAACTGGCTTTACACGATGAAGATCTAAAAGGAGAGAGATCTAACATGGACAGAAAATTAAGATCGAACTGGGCAAGCTAAAAGAATAAGTCTGATTTAGGTCAGTGGAAGTGGAGTATGTTGTTTGAAAAAATTGGGCAAATAGATCGGCAATTGCCTGACCGCCCTTCAGAGTTGCGTTTGCAAATGAAACTGATGAAGGATGAGTTACCGCCTTACGTTTAGTATTAACAAAATTATAGAACTGTTTAGGATCCTGGGAAAATTGGACCCTGCAACGAGTCAAATAATTTTTGTAGCACAGTGCGTTCAGTACGGTGAAGTTTGACCGAGCCGATATATAGTTAGAGAGGTCAGAACGAGAATCGGTTTTTCTAAATTTCGTGTACAACCTTGACTTTAGTAAACCAAGGTGGTTTATTTGAAAATGAGGGATAGTGTTCCCTTTCCCTTTCCCATTCCGAGAAGAATGAATTCATCGCATTGTAAAAAATGTTTACAGCATCAGCCATGTCAGAGCACATGTATAAATCAGACCAATTATAGTCAGATTATTCAGCCGGTCGAAGTCAGACTTGCGAAAGCAGTAAACTCTTTTGGCTGGTCTATCAGATATTTCCTGTATATCAGCATTAGTATCGAGTGTCACATCGAAAATAGGATGATAGGGATCTTCAGGTTGCGTCAGCGGCGCCACACTCACTAAACTGACGCTCGCCGGATCAGAGTCAAAACAAAGGTCAAGCAAGCGCTCTAAGGAATTTCTTACATGGTTGACTTGAGACAGCGAAATGTCGTACAAGCCAGCAATAAAGTCAGGTTGTATTGAGGTTTGAAGTGTATTAGAGGAGGTATTTAGGGACCAAATAGCCCCAGGGATATTAAAATCGCCCAAGACTACTAAATGATCTCTATCCGAATGGCGGAAAGGTGGTTCCAGAAGATAGGCAGTTCCGACAGTGGAGGAATGTAGGAACATGTAATAAAAACAAGGCGACCATTAAATGATAGCTTTACACAAAGGAATTCAACTTTACTTTACTTTACTTTACTTTTCGTCAAAAGTTACTAATTCAAACGTGAGAGTGGAGTTGACCGCTATGTGGACCCCACCCCCGCGCCTGACAGGCCGATCTAGCCGATAAATCGTTAATGCAGCTGGGAAAACTTCGGAGATAAGAATCTTGGGCTTTAACCAGGTTTCTGTGAACACAATAACATGGGAGGCGAATGCGAAACTATCAGAATACAATTTAGACAGCTTACTACGTAAGCCTCTCGCATTCTGATAGGAGATTAACAAAGAGGTATTTAGTTTTTTTGGACAGAGTTAGAGGATGTAGAGGGCATAGGGGTCGGATCGGGCTTAGGAAGAGTTATCCCAACAGGCCGTTTCATTTTCTTTGCTTCATATTCTTTGACGACAACATAGTCAGGCCAGAATTTGGTTGAGCATATCGTGCCAAGGAATTCATTCGGGACATTTATTTTGAAGGATGAAATATCGGTAGCGTAAGAAAATTTGAATTTTTCCACCTTTAATATTAGATTTTCAGCTCTAACTTTGCCTCGTATAAAGGCAATGGACATCATCAGATGTTTGACCAGGGGAGAGCCGCGAAACAAATATCTGTTTCGTAGGTGAGATAGCGATGAGGGCTTTTGGTGAGACAGGCTGAGTGCCTAGAGTGCCCATATTGGCCAATAGTTCCTGGGGGGATAAATTTACGGGGCTTCCTCTAATTTATCACCTAATATCAATAATAATATACCGTTGTGCTACCGCGAGTGCATGCTCTTTTCTGTGTAATTAATTTGCATTAATAATCACTTTTTAGTTTTGTGCTAAGACGGTAATCTTATCTTATTTTTCTCCTCTTTGCCTTGTACCGTTTTTATTTTCTCTCTCCCCTGCTCGAGTGCCGTTTACTATAAGCTGCATCCAAGCTGTTCATATCTCTCATCGCTCTTGTGATTTCTGCTGCTCAAATTCTAACTCTTGCGCTCTTTTGTTCTATCTCCTTCTCTTTACTTTTTTTGTATTGATAGTGTGCACAGTGGTCTAGGTTTGATGACCATGTCCCAGAATATTGTCTGTGCAGGTCGAATAGCTGACGTAGTGTCCAGCAAAAAGGGCCTACGTTATTGCTGTGAGGCCTGTCGACCGGTTGAGAAGGAAATATCTTCCTTCATGCGTCAGACCAGGAGCGGATTTTCTGAGATAATGGCCACTTTTCGCAAAGCGAATGACCTGTTCTCCGCGCTAGACGCTCAATTTAATAGTATGAAGCTATTAAATGAGTCGCCGAAACGCAAAAAATCTGCTGCTAGTCGGCTGCAACTGTGTGATACACAGCAACCAATTTCCTGCCACTCCCCGTCGCCGCAGCGCCTGGTCCCCGTTCCAATGGTTCTGAGATCAGGAACGACCAAAGATTCGGTAACCGAATCGGTCGTTGTGGCTTCGGAAGGCGCTCAGCCAACAATTTCCATGTCCTCCGTTTTGTCCAATGCGGAGTCCAATTCTTTGGCACATTTCATCTTTCAAGATAAATGTCTCATCCCAACTCTTTGGCACTATTTGCTCGGGTGACTTCTGGCC
>VNJN01006416.1:0-56529 GCA_008042485.1 Drosophila mayri
TGGCCAAAAAGGGAGCAGAGGATAAGAAAAAGAAGGAAGCGGAAAAGAAAAAGAAGGAACTGGAAAAGAAATGTAAGGAGATGGCCGAGAAGGAGAAATGCAATAAGATGGCCGCAGATGCTAAAAAGAAAGAAGCTGAGAAGAAAAAGAAGGATCAGGAAAAGAAGTGCAAGGAGATGGCCGAGAAGGAGAAATGCGCGAAATTGGCCAAGGGTGAGAAAGCCAAAAAAGGCGGAGATAAGCCCAAGAAGTAAAAAACCTATTCAACTCAAAGCGGAATAACAATGTTTAATATGCCAAATTTATAATATTATTTATAATGATTGAATATTGGTTAATCAAAAATATTTATCTTTAATTATAGTGTAAAATTTTAATAAATGGGTGGGAGTATAAAGAAATATGTTTATTTATTTAACATTTTTTGCGGTGGCATAGCTTGGCTGGAAAAATAAAATAAATTGTTTTGGCAGAGTGGGAATTTTCTTGATATAATTAGAGGGGAAGTCGGAGGCACGCAGGGAGTCTGAGAAGGAACAGGAAAGGAAGTGCAAGATGGTCGAAAAGGAGAAATGCAAGATATTGGCTGAAGCTGAAATATGCCCAAGTAGATAATATAATATAATAATTATATATAATATAATAATTATAATATCTGTAATGGTTGAATTTCGGTTAATTAAAAGAAATTAATTTAATTGTGTGAAATTTTAATAAGTATTTATTAAGGTAAATAATTAATTAGGTAATTAATTTGGGTGCAAAAAAAAAAAACGCTGAGCGAAAAGGAAGGAAATTTCCTGATGCTTTTTTTTCCTTCCTGACTTGAAGACTAAACTGCATCTTGTGTCTTATGTAAATGGCTTTCGCAGTTACCATTTTTAGATTAAGATCCAAAATGAGGTGATCTTGCCACAGAACTAATAAATCAACATACGTAATGAATCTTAAAATATTTATTGACATAAAAATAAACCTTAAATAAACAATGGTATTTTTAAAATTTGGAAATTAGTATGGTGGATTTTTTCTACCAGTTCCGCTTAAATGGGTCTTGCATAATTTTTCGTAGGCTTCTCCTTCAGGGACATCACATCTACTTATCCTTAATTTTCATATAACTTGGTTTAATTCGCTCATACCTTTTTTTTTGGTTTTTCATTTAATATTTCTGCAATATTATTACTGGTCCATTCATTCATTTTAACTCAGCTTCGATCATATTGCAATTAAATTAAATTAATTTTATCGAACCACTTTCATTTTTTATATTTTCCTATGGAAATCAGAATCCTTGGTACAATTTTAGATTCTGTTTATTGTAAAATTTAGCATTTACTTGGCTTTGTTTTTGTCATTTTTGTTATTGCCTGATTTCTTGTCATCTTGGGCCATCTTTTTACATTTCTCCTCCTGGGCAAGCTGCCTGCACCTTATAATCAATTTCATTTTTTGCTCCCGTTCTTCCAATTTCTTGCATTCTTCTTTCAACTTTAATTCAGCTGTTTTCTTGTCGCCTTGCTTGCCAGATTCTTTTTTCTTGTCGCCTTTCTTGCCAGATTCTTTTTTCTTGTCGCCTTTCTTGCCAGATTCTTTTTTCTTGTCGCCTTTCTTGCCAGATTCTTTTTTCTTGTCGCCTTTCTTGCCAGATTCTTTCTTGTCTCCCTTCTTGCTGGCGTCTTTCTTGCTTTTCTCTTCCTTGGCCATCTTGTCACATTTATCCTTTAAGGCCAGTTCTTCGCACACTTTCTTTAATTCGGCTTCTTTTTTGGCAGCATCTTTCTTTCCGCCATCCTTTTTCTTATCCCCTTTCTTGCCTGAATCTTTCTTATCCCCTTTCTTGCCTGAATCTTTCTTATCCCCTTTCTTGCCTGAATCTTTCTTATCCCCTTTCTTGCTGGCGTCTTTCTTGCTTTTCTCTTCCTTGGCCATCTTGTCACATTTATCCTTTAAGGCCAGTTCTTCGCACACTTTCTTTAATTCGGCTTCTTTTTTGGCAGCATCTTTCTTTCCGCCATCCTTTTTCTTATCCCCTTTCTTGCCTGAATCTTTCTTATCTCCTTTCTTGCCTGAATCTTTCTTATCTCCTTTCTTGCCTGAATCTTTCTTATCCCCTTTCTTGCTGGCGTCTTTCTTGCTTTTCTCTTCCTTGGCCATCTTGTCGCATTTTTCCTTTAAGGCCAGTTCTTCGCACATTTTCTTTAATTCGGCTTCTTTTTTGGCAGCATCTTTCTTTCCGCCATCCTTTTTCTTATCCCCTTTCTTGCCTGATTCTTTCTTATCTCCTTTCTTGCCTGAATCTTTCTTATCTCCTTTCTTGCCTGAATCTTTCTTATCCCCTTTCTTGCCTGAATCTTTCTTATCCCCTTTCTTGCTGGCGTCTTTCTTGCATTTCTCTTCCTTGGCCATCTTATCGCATTTTTCCTTTAAGGCCAGTTCTTCGCACATTTTCTTCAATTCGGCTTCTTTTTTGGCAGCATCCTTCTTGCCGGCCCCCTTTTTCTTGTCCCCTTCCTTGCCCGATTTTTTTTTATTGCCTGAATCTCCTTTTTTGCATGAATCCTTCCCAGATTTACCTTTACCTCCCGCAGACATGGTTACATGCCGAATCAGAGTTTCGAGTTCGTCCATATCTTTCTCTTCCTCCTGTAACCAACGATTCTGCCATTTTCTTTGACCCTGGTGAAGTTCCAGGTCTGCAGATTCCTCTTGGACATGGATAGCTCCGATAGAACCATCCTCCAGGGTCTCTTGATCATCGAGAGAGATGTCTACGTCAGCAGTGGAATCATTACAATGTACACAGTATTGCGAGCAATACCAACCTGTATTTTTTAAGTTGGGCAGAACTCTATGGTAATCCTTCTTTGTTTCGAAATTACCCGCAAATTTCTCTTGCAGAATGGCCAAATGGTGCGAGTGAAGCAAGGAGTTGGGGTACGTGCAGCGACTGCGAAAGCAGTCCCGCGTGCACTTGCCGAGAATTATAGCAGTTTTCTTAAACATATTGTCCAAATTAAAATTTGTGTTGTCCTAAATTAAAAACCAAAATTTAAAATAGAAAATTTTGAACGAAATTTGGAAGAAAGAATAGGAGGTGAGTGTGTGTTCAACCCCGAACGCGATCGAACACTGAATTCTATCAAAAGTGTTCGTCCGGTTGTGGAAAGTTGACTGACATCAATGTCATGGCTGGTTTTGACTTTATTTTAAAAAAATAGGACTGGGCTCCAGATGTCGCAATGAGGGACTAAAAGAAAATCCGAAAAACCAATGGCATCCATGTGGGATAGGTATAATAATTAATTATCCAACTCTTTATGCTAGGAATGAAGTAAGAAATAAATAAATAAATGGCAAAGAAATTAAATAAAAATAGTAAACAAGCGAGCAAAGCAGAAAAGAAGCTATTCGCATTTATCCGGCGTTGTCCTTGTGCTCTTAAGTGACAGGAATATATCGGGAATAAGCCTTGATGTATCTGTATCCTTGATGTATGTATGTATCTGTAAGTTAATCATGAAAGCTCGCTTGTGCAGACCAAGATAAAACAGAAAAAGATCTGAATCGATTTTATTTTGAAATACACTTCAGAATATATTTTAAGAATCTGGCCACAGAAAAATCTTGTGTGCATACTTTGGGCTTTAAGATATTTTAACTTAAAAATGTAATCATTTAGATCGGTAGGACATCATAATGTACTACTTTAACCCTTTAAAAAATGTTTTTAAATTTGTATACAAGGCCCAATAAACTGTCTTTTTTTATAGATATTTTTTTGTATATTTCTTAGTGTGGCAAATATGACGATATATACAGAAAAATAAAAATAATAAATATGATATTTCAGAAAACAATAAAAATGAAATACCTCGAATAATGTTATCAATTTGAGTAAAATTTAACTACTTCCCAATTCTGAACTTCAATTTTATCAAAACTGCGGCCAAGTAAGCAGTTAAGGACTTCAGCTTGGACTTCGAAAGCCTTTAATAGACACCCAAAAATAAAAAAACACCCAATGGAGTACTGGTTTTAGAAATCATAATTTTAATTTTAATAAAATAAGATTTTTTTCAGATTCTTAAAAGAACCAAAAAAATATTTCATGCATTCAAAATAATACACATCAATTTAGGGTCCCATCGATCAGACTACCATACTTCGCGTTCCCAAATACCGGTGACATCATATAGACCACATTCTTGATTCCATTTCAGTTTCCAGCTTGTAAAGGATGGAGGGTAGACCAATCCATATCGTACAGGAGCGCCAGGCTGCTATTTTGTAGATCTGCTCGCTTCACCTGAGAATATAAAGAACTGCGAGACCGATTGGTTAGAGCTTTAGGCCATGACCTATAAACAACCTAAAGTCACCCCCGTCAGTCAGTGTTTTATTTATATATTTGTTTCAGAGCAAACTTAGTGCTCAGCTGTGTAGGCGCTAGACTTTTACTTATCAAAATAAAGCCGACGCTGATTTGTGACACCTTATCAGTGCCCCGGGGTGGTATAAAATTTTAATTGACGCTGAGTTCTACTCGTTTTTTTATTTTACTATGTCGTGCGAAATGGCGCTAATCTATAGACTATAGCTAGCTGGGCTTCAATCACCTCGATATGACATTCAAACAGGTCTCTGATAATAGCACTATGTGAATTTCCGTTCTGTTTGTCCCCAAAATTTGGCTAGAGAAATGAGTTCACTATAATCGGACACAACGACTTTTGATTGAAAAACGCAGAGTAATGAAAATATTAAGACTTTGAGAAATTAGCGGAAATATTAAAGAACATTTATACTTTGCATATTTTAGCTTAGATTGGGACAGAAAATATCTTCTCTGACACATTTTATTCAAAATAAGAACCATAATTAGTAAACAAATTTAATAAAAATAAAATAAAACCTTATTATCAATTTCATTATTAGAATCTAATCTATTTTTATGGAATAAATAAGAGTGAAATAATATAAGAGTGGTTCAGTTCAGTCACCTCAATAAAATCAGCAGGCAAAACTTACTCGGAGCTGCCTCAGGAATTGCGATATGCTGAAGTGATCCCTGTCGCAGTCATCATCTGTTTCCTTGGTTAGCTCCTTGATCCGCTTCATCTTTTTGGCACACTCTTCGGATCCGCCAAGGATCTTAATCTTCTTGGAATTCAGCTTCTCCTGGAGGAGTTCGCGTGGCGGTTTCTTTGGGGATGAGCAGGAGGGGGAGCCACCCTTAATTTCCGTGAGATCCTCTGAATTCTTCTCAAGCAGATCGAGTACTGGCAGCGACATATCCGGTTCCGGCAAAATCACTTTAGCAGGAGCGTCATGGTCGGGCTTAAGCTCTTGATTATCCTCATGGAACAATTCCATCGTAACCACATTCTTCGCTCCATTTGGGGAACAACTTGGAGGGATTGCGAATGTACAGGTTGTGCTCAGCTGTCGTTGAATCGTGTAGGTGGACATTTGGCGCTTGCCATCATTTTTACCCCGGCCACCCAGTATCTTCTCAAAAAGTTTCTGAATGAGACTCTTCTCTCCTGCTGTTTGTGACTCTGCCCCTAAAGACGGAACTCTTTCCGCTTTTTTCGGCGCCTCCGTTTTCGCCGGCGTCTCCGCTTTCGGTGGCGTCTCCGTTTTCGTCGGCGTCTCCGCTGAAGTTGGCGCCTCTGCCGAATCTCTGTCAAGCAACTTCATAGACAGCTCGCCTTGTTCCAATTGTGGCTTTTCCTTCTTTACAGCCTTTTCCGCAGTTGATGCATTTTCAGTATTGTCGGTTTTGATTTCCTCCGTGGCCTGGGTTTCCTCCATCTTGGCTTCGGGAGCTTCAGGTCCGGGACTCAAGTCTTCGCTTTCCTCCAGCTCAGCGGCTTCCATCGGTGCAGGAGTAGATACTTCATGTGATATCGGATCGTAAAGATCGTCAGGTAGAATTGATGTGGTTTCTGTGTGGCTATTGACCGTCTGTTCGGCATTTGGCAGAATACTTTTCAATTCGACGGTGGAGGGCACACTCTCTTGATTTAGTTCACTAGAATCAGAGTCTTCGCTTTCCTCCAGCTCAGCGGCTACCATCGGTGCAGGAGTAGATACTTCATGTGATATCGGATCGTAAAGATCTGTGTGGCTATTGACCGTCTGTTCGGCATTTGGCAGAATACTTTTCAATTCGTCGGTAGAGGGCACACTCTCTTGATTTAATTCACTAGAATCTGAAGCCTCGTTGGTGGCCTTTATAAAGGACGAAGTCTTTTCGGTAAAATTGGTTTGATGCATCTCGCTAGTCTCCATATCGACGGAGCTGCTGATAAATTGATCCTCTTGTTGATCCTCTTGCAAAACATTCACATGTGAGCTAGTGGTTTCTTCAAAGTCCAATATCTGTGAGAAGTAATCGTTGGCTGCTTTATCCTCCTGGTCCTGATGAAGGTTATCCTCAGACATGCCAAGGACATCCGCTTGACTATCAATGGTGAATTTTACCAAAGGCTCGCTATCTTTCGTCTCATTTAACTCATCACTGAAATCTTTATCAATCATTGAAACGATTTCCTCTGTGCTTTGGCTGGAAGACTTCTCCTGGCCCATGTCTTTAAAATCTGAGGATGACTGGATAGTGTTGTCATCATTTACCTTCGGGTCGGAATTAAAGTCAAACGTAGAAGAAATATCCACAGGGCTTTTCTGAGAGTCGCCAGTAGAAGATTCTGAAGATTCGTCTTCAGATTTGGCTGCTGTAGGAGGCTGGTCGAGGATAAGATTTTCATCTGAACTAGCATTCTTATCAGAGGCATGTAGATCTTTCTTCGATGTGGTTGCCTCCTGTTTGCCACCTATAATTAGTGGCAAAGTTCCCTCAGGATCAAAAGCCAGAGTTGGTTCAGGGGATGGTGATGTGGGCTTTGCTGTAGGCACTGCATCCTTGTCATCCTTGGGGGCTTTATGCTTTGCCTCTATGTCCTGGGGCAAGGCCCCTCCAGGATTAGAGGGACCTGTAACATTTTCTATAGTATCAGCATTTTCAATAGCCGCTATATTTAGCGAAGCATTTTCGTCGATTTTATTACTAGAAGTTTTTTGTGTTTCCTCAATGTCCAGTGGAAAGTCACCTTCATGGCTACTTCTCAGATGATCAGAGGGGCTTGCTATATTTTCTAAAGAATCCTTGTTCTCAAAAACCCATTTAGTATCCTCTTTTTGATCTTCAGGGATACTCTTATCAGTTATGGAGGAACTCGGCTCAACAGTATTCTTATCTTCAAAGACCCACACATTATTTTTCTTCACCATAGACGGAAAACTATTTTTATAGATTGTATCTTTAGAGCTACTTTCATCAGTTGCGGAAGAACTAGGGCTTGCACTATCCTTATTTTCATACACCCACTTATTATCGTTCATCACCATAGTCTGCAAATGCTTTTTATCCTTTTCATCTTTGGAATCTGAATTTATCTTATCGCTAAGGGCAACAATTTCTTTGTCGTTGTCGAGCCCGAAAGCAGCATTTTCTGCCATATATAATCTCTTAAATTTATCCACCCACTGATCGATTACCTCGTTGTCTACTACATGTTCGCGGATCTTGTCCGCAATGGGAGCCTTTTTTTCCTCCTTATCTTTACCCAAAATCGGATCCCTTTGACTGTCATATCCATCCGTGGCGGTGCTGCAGATGATCGGATCGATCTTTGCTTCTGGTGCAGCGATATTGCCTTCCCCAGGAAAATCAAAACTGGAGCCCTGAGACCACCCAGAACCGACTGCATCTAGCTGTGGCCGAGATCTTAGTTCTAAGTTGTCTGCCAAAGGATTCGATTGAAAATCTAAACTCCCTTCCTGCGGCTTAACCTTAAGGTCCAAGGAAGGATTTATATCTAGCCTGTTTTCAGGATAAGGTTCATTTGGCCCCGATTTGCTTAAAGATACGTCTTGGGATCCGAGATCAGATTTGGACTCATTTTGATCAGGATCATTCGATGAAGAGCCCTGAGAAGTCAGCTCTTCTACATTTACAAATTCATTTACGTTCGCTGACGAATAGTTCAGGTCGCTTTCAATTGAAATGTAAGGAGATTCTAGAGACTCGTTTGGCTCAGTCGTTGTTGTATATGGCGTTTGGTCATCCATTAAATTGATTACGGGCGGGGGAAGTGAATCATTTGAGATATTGGACGATTTCGCTTCAGATACTGTTGGGAATGAGGCTGAGGACTTGAGCAACCTAACAAAATATCCTAGAAATTCTTACCTATGTCTATGAGGTCTGCATCCTCGGTCGCCCCATCTGTGTGGCTTAATGTCTCATTGTCTGTGGTACAAATGATTGGGTGAGGATTGGGCGGCTTTATCTCCAAGGGCATGTGATTCGGCTTAATTTCCATGGGTATCTCTGGTCTGATCTCGTAGGGTAACTCGGTTCGCTTCTCCCCAGGCGGGTCTTTGGGGTCTGGGGGTGCAGCTGTCACCTGAGAACCATCAGAGTCCTTGGCCAGCTGACCCTGACCCAGGCGAATGGGCTTCTTCGGGTTCAGTACATCTTTGCCATTATCATTGGAGGGACCATCAAAGCTACTGTGCCTCCGGTACCGATGCTGCAGTGACACCACCGATGGACAGAGAACAAAGGGATGTTGAGATACGCGCAGAATACGAAGACAGTTGGTTGCCCGACGACAGGCCGCGATACTTTCGAGTACGATGCCGGCCATCTTAGCTGTGCTGTGAACAGGATGAACCAGCGAAACAATAAATTTGGTTTATTGGAGAAACTATGAGTCGAAAAATTTAGATTGTGAGCATGGCCAAGACTGTAGTCCTTTGATTAATGCTGAGAAGTTTACTTTGTTTTCGAGGCTTTATATACTTTTATTTTAAATAATAGTAGGTATTCAAAATTTAACAGAATTGTTAGTGTTCCTTGGCTGCACATGAATCATCACCTTGATGGCTCCGCCCAGTCCCTTTCGCGCGGTTTCAAATGCCTTGTCTGTCTCCTTGATGCCAAAGTGATGGGTAACCAGTCGCTTCACATTCACCTTTCCAGAGGCCACCAGAGCCAAGGCAGAAGCGTAGCTGTGGGAATGATTTAGATTGATTTAGGAAAAAAAGAAAACAAATTTCTAGTTTACTCGTTGCAGTAGCGGAATACGCCACGAACATCCACTTCGCGGGCAAGGGCATTGATCAGAGGCAGTTTGACTTCAGCGGCTCCCATGCCCACCACCACCACGACCCCACCAGAACGAGTGGCCTGCAAGGGGCCACAGGGAGTTAATTGACCAGTTCAAAGGAACTCCAGAGGATTCACTTACAAAAATAGCCAATCGGGCACTGCTCTCAGCACCACAGCAGTCGATCGACTTGTCCGGCTCGCTGCTCATCGTCTTGCGGACAAGCTTGGCCGTCTCCTCGGCGGTTTGGTCTCGTTTCAGCAGGAGTGTGTGGGTGGCACCCAGCTCCTTGGCCACATCCAGGCGCTGTTGCAGCAGGTCTGTAATCAGGATCTCAGAGGCACCCATAGATTGAGCCGCCTGAACATTAAGCAAATGATTTTTTTATTAAATAAATATTAAATCTTGATTCCTATTATTTATGCCCAAAAACTATATTTCTCTAAAATTTTTGTAATATTATTAAGCCCAACTCTAAGGATAACTCACCAGCAGAGTGACAAGACCAATGGGTCCTGCTCCCAGGATGAGCACCTTGGAGCCCAGGGTGACACCTGCTCGCCGGCAGGCATGGACTCCTACTGACAGTGGCTCCAGCAGGGCGCCCTCCTCCATGGAGACGTGATCTGGAAGCTTAAAGCAAAAGTCTGCCGGGTGCTTGTAGTAGCGGGTGAGGTTACCGTCGTAGGGGGGCGTGGCACAGAAGACCATGCCGGGACACAGATTGTACTGGCCGCCCTTGCAGTGGTCACAGTAGCGGCATGGTACTCCCGGCTCGATGGCCACACGATCGCCCACCTTTAGGTTTGTCACCTTCTTTCCCAGCTTGGTCACCACTCCGGCGGATTCGTGGCCAATAACCATGGGCTTGGTGAGCACAAAATCACCAATACGCCCATGCTGCAAGTAATGGACATCAGAACCGCAAATGCCGACACTGTCCATGGCCAGGAGAACCTCTGACGGGGAACGGGGGAATATATATAATAGAAGGGGTTTTTAGGGTTTATAAACACATATATATTTCCACCCATTTGGCTAGAATGTTTGAGTTGCCTATTCTTCCTATCAGTAAATGATTTGAAGGTCGTGTAAATGTGACCTTGAAGCGTTTTATATGAGGCACTGGGTTACTAAATTGATAAGAAACTTCAAAAAAATAGTGCAACGTTATTTAGAGGTTATTAAAATAAAAAAATAAATATTTTTATGATATAATTATTAAGTTGATTGTTTGAATATATTTTATTTTAAATCAACAACTATTTTTAAAGCTTAAAAAATTTTTTTTAAAATAATTTGCATCTCAAAAAAGAATTTCTAATTCGTAAATATTAAATAAAATAAATAAATATTAAAATATTATATTTTTTACCATCGTCAGCTATTTCCGGTATTGGACGTTGCTCCTATTGACAAGATTGCAGTTGCTGAATATTTTAAGTTGACGAATAACTTCTTTCTTGTCTTACCAAACGCATATCCTCAATGCCATATAGCACTGCCGTCAGATTATCCTTGGCCATTTTATAAATTTTTCTTAGTTTTCTAATAGAAGTAGAACCGATCGCTTGGAAAGCCGACTTGTAACTGATTTGAACACATCAAACGATCAAGTATGGGACCTATAAGTTCGTTGTTATCAGTCAATAGCACTTGGATGGGGTGTGTGAATGTGACGTAGGAGTCAGGGATAGTGATAAGAATTTAGTAGGCACCACACCTCCGACTTTAGTTGTGGTCAAAGCTTATCTTCTCATTTAGACACAGCTGCTTAGCTGCCCCAATCCCTTTGTTTACATTTATATGTAGGTTATTTTATGGAAGCAGATTGTGACGTGATTAGCTGGGGAAGTTCTTTAGATACAATTAAATATGATTTTTAAAAATATGATTTATTTGATAATTTTAATGATATATGTAATAATAAATCATAATATTGTACCATAGCAAAAGTATAATTAAACTAAAATTTCGCATACAACTGTCTTCGGATTATAATCAGATTTTGCTGAACGGATTCTGTGGCTGGACACATCCTTAGGGAAACAAAAGGTAGCTTGCAACACCCCGCTAATGTGCTTCCATGTCAGGCGTGTACTTCAGTACAAATAGAGGATGTCCTCAATGTGTCATTGCGGACATTTAACAGAACATCAAAAGTGGTTGCGCCATAAATAAGCAGACCCTAGCTTTGACCCCACAACTAGTTTGCCTCCATCCCCGCCTGAACCTACCCAACGACCAACCCCCCCAATATCTACCCGTTGCCATTGGCTTTCATGGAACCGAACCATTTGTAATTTTTTGCTCGGACAATAACAACGACAAACAAATTTTAGTCCACTTCTGTTTTATGGAACTTCACTCCATGCACTCGAGCCTAGCAGGTGGCCTGGCCCCAGCTTCTGTGCCTCCTGACCCACCCAGTGAATGGCCTCCACACTTGGGCGGTGCTTCCCCCAACTTTTTATATCATCCTTTGCTTCACACATGCCGAATAAACATGGTTTATATATTCACCCTTACGTAGAGTGGGCTTTTAAAGGGATCTAAATCTTAGTCTATTTTTGTATAATTTTCAGAAATAAATTTAGGGTCGAATATAACCAAGAATTATTCAGATATATGTTTTAGCTTAGCACAAAATTTGAACCCCTTAAATTATATTTTCTTATGCTTATATTAATTTCGATCGATTAATAGCTTTGGGATTTATTAGAAAATATGATTAAATATATAAAATATTATATGCTTTTGTTATAAAAATGTCAACAGTCCTCTAATCAAGGGTATTCAAGGTCTGGCTATTTTGAGCTTTGTTGCTTTTTGGCCATATTGCTGTTGTTGTTGCTACTGCTGCTGTCACTGATGTCGATTTTGCCCAGGATGTGTGTGCGGGTGTCCTGGGTGTTGCCATCTTTTGGCTCCGTTTTGTGTTGCCAGGACGGGCTAACATATTGGACATTTATTATTTTCCGTGAGTGTTTTTGCTCGTCGAGTAAATTATGGCTGCCCACTGCTGGTGGAAGTGGACCAACAATGCCGTAACCATAACCCTTAGTACCGATGTGATGTACCTACATATGTGGGTACTTGTAGTTAAGAAATGTTCATTTTATTATTTACTCTTCATATTAATTATAAATATCTTAGGAAATATGTTTTCATTAGGTTAAAATTAACATCAAAAGAATAAAGTACTTATTTTGGTTTCTATTTATGAAGCTCACCACAAAATTTTTAAGCAGCTTGAAGCTCAACTATGAAATAATAGAAATAAGAGTATCTGCATTATTATTTGCCTGTTAATCTACATTTGTCCCTTCTTCCCAATAACACCGCAATATCCAGCCATAAAACGCTTAGTCAGATCAGATTAGATATCCCTCGGAATTCGTCTGAATATGGAGAAACTCTGTCCAAAAATAAAATCAAATCGAAATATCAGACGGGCTTGATGTAAGGAGTGGAGGTCAGTGGGTGGTGCAGAGCTGCAGGCGTGTTAAATTAATAATTGCATAAATTTTACATGTGCTGTTGCATGAGTTATGAACGAAGCGGCATAAATCGCGAATAATGTGCACACTGGCCGTGCGAGTATTTATGGGCGTGACTGTAAATCATCAAACCATAAACGCACTGGCAATGCCAACACCAAGCGGTCACTATTTCCACCGATCCTCTCGACCTTTCGCGCTCTTTTTTCCAGTTGGGGTTAAGCACTGAGCCAAATATTAATTTTTTTTAGAAATAAATTAGGGAAGAACTAATTTTATTTGAACCTGTTTTAGATATAACAATGGTTCAGATAAATTCATAAAATAAAAAAATAAATTCAGATACCCTCATAGTTGGCATTTAAATTTAACTGTTTAAATGTTTAAAATATATGTATCCTAAATAAATCCTAGCTGCATCTCAAAGTATGGTCAAAATGTAATTTAATGTTTATTTTTTCTGATCAATACTTTCATTATTTACTGCCACTATTAATTTAAATTTTTGTTACAGAGTCAATTCAATTGAAAATATTATAATAATAATATAAAAAATGACATGAAGGAGAGGCCCTTCTTTATCACCTTGATGCTCTTTCAAATGGAATTTTCGAAAGGATTCTGTAATTCATTTTAAATTAATAAATTATCTTACTCAAAAAGAGCTTCTAATTGTGTTTGGTTTTTAATATTGTAACAATTGTAGTTTAATCTGATGACCTATAAAAATATATTTATTTGTTAAAAATATGTGTTCAATATTTTGTTAATATAAGGAACTTTGTTCGCCGATTTTTCTCCGCTGGAATTGTGCAATTCCGTTTGCCATTTCCAATTTTTGAAAAACTCGACCGTGATAAATGAGAAAATTTAATGAAGTTAAAATAATTGTTAAAATACGATATTCGCGGTAAGCTCCTTTATTCTCATGTTTTCAATTAAATATGTAAACTTAAAATATGAAGCTTTCATTTAAAATATTTAATATTTATTTAATTTATTTACAAGCTTACGTTACTGTAATTAAACACTTTTTTATAAATATAAACATTTATTAATAGTTACCATAAATATGGCTATCTTTTATCAAATGCCTGAAGATATGCAATAAAAAATTGTTTGCCGCAATTCTGCAGCATATTTCCTTACACAAACAATCGAAAAACACATACGTATGCCAAAGATGTTGTCTTTGGAGTATCCTTCGCTACTGTCTTTGTCAATGAAGGACTTCCGGCAGAGCCCGGCCATTAGTCTTAATACACGCATGAAGATGAACCGAAATTTGCCCAATAAAAGTTCAATGCCATAAATTAAGAGCGCATCCTGCGCCATGTCCCTGGCCCCGGGCCAAGGATACCAAGGATACCAGGCGCCAGCTGCCGGGCAGAGTCGCTGGGATGGGGGTTTTCCGGCAGAACTCAAGGCGAAGGTGTTGACCAGCGGTAGCCGGTATATGCGATCAGCGAGTATACGTTTCCGTTTCGTCTGCTAATATTCTTCCAGCAGGACTCGAGGACTTAGCTTTAAGGCTTAAACACCCGCCAGCTGGTCATGAAGAAAAAAACAAAAACCCTCCCGAAAAAATAAAACAACAGATACAAAGTCATTACTCCCAGCTGGTGCGCTGTAAACGCGCAACACTTTGATGTTTCAAAAATTATTTCATTTTCTATATCCTTGGCTCCAGCAGCAGCAGGAGGTGCTGCAGTGGCTCTGAGCGGTGCAGGATGGCGGAGGACAGGACGCGGACCTTAGATTTATGGCCGGCAGCCAGACAAAGTGTCTGCGGTTCGGTCAGAGCCTTCAAGGCGAATCCTGCGGGCCTTTGTGTATCGTCTTTTCCATCTCGCCTGCATCCAGAGCTGCTGCACCTCTCCTTGCCCCCCAAAAAAGTTGAGGCATTGGCGAAACTTGGCTGGGTCACATGTGAGTCAAAGTAACCGGGAGACACAGCAGCCGAAGGAGAAGATTGGTTAGTCAACTTTTTCGCAGCGCCATTGCAGTTCTCAAGACAAAAGTGCAGCGCTGGCAAAAAAAAAAAAAAAAAAATGGAGGAAGATGTGCAGCCGGATGTCGGAAGCACTCCATTCAATCTGCAAACAAGCCGCAACTGCAGCGAAATGAGAAATTCGTTTTTTATTTAAATTTCCAGGCGAGGCGAAAAACATCCTGTGTCCACTGTTGCTCATAGCTCGAAGGGTCCTACACGGAAATTATTTAAACATATTTTTTAATGAAGAAAAAGTAAATGAAGAAAGAGTAAATCAAATAATATATTTGATAACAAACAGCTTTTTTCATTTATGTTTTATTTTAACTTATTATTATCTTAGCTTGAACTTCCAATTAAAAATATTAAATACAAATATTTAATCATTTACCAACTTAAAAAAAAATAGGTTAATAAATACTCTTAAAAGATTTATAAAAGTTTCGTTTTACGTTTTTAAAGTATATTTTTGTGGTTGTGAGATTTGTTTAATTACTGTTTTTATTCACCTTTTAAATAATTTTATTTTTGAAGTTTTTTTTTTAATTGTTCGACCCATTTAAAGTATAATCCCCACTCATTTCCCAATTTTGGGAAACTATATTTCTTTCTGCGTATTCAGTTGGCCCTTTAGCTGATTTTTCTTTCGCTTGCTCGCCCGAGTTTTCCACTGCTGCTGAGTTTTCCACTGTCGCTTCCGGCGCGAGGAAGATGAATGCCTCGCCAACGACAACACGATGACGCCAATAGTTTTTCCTTTCTCTGTTCAGTCTCAACTGAGTCTAGCTTTTCCAAGCTGAGCTCAGCTTGTGGTCTACAAGCACTTTTGATTTAGGGAGCCAAGAAAAGGGTTTCTGTGCGTAACTATTTGGTTTGCGCAAAGTTTTCTCAAGTATTCCCATAATTTGTGAATTTGTCAGAAGCGGGAAAGAAACAAGAGTAATAGTTTACACCAAAAGAACACACAAAATGTAAATTGTTTTGGTTTTTAAAAAAGGCTTTGAGTTCTAACGTTTAGTAAAACAATTTTTATAATAAGAGACTCTTGTAAAAAAAAACTCCTTTTTTATCCCTAATTTCCGCGTATGCTTTTTACTCCTTCTCTTTGGCAAAACCTTTGCGAACATCTCAGTTCATTTATAGCCATAAACTCAGGCAGACTGCTGCTCGTTAATTCACACATCGGTGGATATAAATTAAATAATGTGTCCCCGAGTGGGGGCGCCCACTAAATTAAAAATGATATAGGGAAGGCAATATTCACAGTCATCGCTGCCATTGTCGGGGGAGCCGACAAAGAGAAAGAGAACTTGCCTAATTAATTTCCATTACAACGTGCCCTGGGTTGCATATATTTTCAAGTGCAGCCCGAAATATTTATTTTAACAATTCCCTGCCAGCAAGTTCAGCGATTAAATTAAGTGACGCATTAACAATTGCAGAGGCTGAAACCAAGTCAATTCACACTCTTAGAAATCCGAGGGTGAAACGAAAGGAAGATATATCTATGGGATATATTCGCGTAGGCCTTGTGCAATTTGTCAAGCTGGCAATTGGCTGGCCACGTCCTTTTGAAGGGTTGCCCTATTGCTGTATTCACCACTCCTGCACTCAGGGAAATTGGCTCATTTGCATTCAAAATTTAAATTAATGCAAAACCGCTGAAAATGCCAAAAAAGCTGTTCGGTAAACTTTTGGCCGGACCGGGCTCCCTGAACTTGTTGTTGTTGTTGTTCTACTTTCATGGGAAGGAGGCTGAAGGAGGCGGTGAGCCCAGGCTGATCATAAATATTCGCCGGGGCTCGTTAGAGCTGCGAACGAATGAACGCGACTTCCTTACTAACTACGCACGAAATCAAGTGGGGAAAATTTCTCAGGGAGCAGCTGCCGCGGAAAATGTGTGCGGCCAGGGCTTTCCAGCGTCCGCCCACCGCTCGCATTTCCCTTGGTTCCTTTAGAAGTCTACACTAAGAAAACTTTGAAATTAAAAATATATTTCTAAAGGCCTTAGTAGGTGGGTACTAGCAAAAGATTTAATAATTGATATTTTAGAATAGTGATGATTAATATATTAATCACATATTCCCGAAAAGGATAATTTAGATAATATATTTAGGTAATTTTCCTTGATAAAATTACTTCAAATATAAAAGTAATATTTTTAAATATTTAAAAATTTGGTATATACAATTTTACTATATTTTTGCTCGATCTATAATACCTGACTTCTTTTCTATGTAAAAAAAAATCTCTACTAAATGTTTTAAATGAATTAAATATAATAAATTCGTGATTCTTAGCTATTATAAATACCATTTCTTCTGAATTGTAAAATCAAGAGGCACAATTTGAATTTATTAAAACATATTTTTTGGCTTAAATTATAAAAATCTTAAAAACCTAAAATTTGTAAAATAAATAAATGTATGCTAAATAATATATTCTCTCTGTGCTTTTGCCGCAGTTCCTTATATTCCGTATTCCCAGGAGCCAGCAACAACATTAGGAGGGAACATCTTACTCGCCTTTTTAAAATGTCCAATAAAAATTGCCGACACATTTCGCCCATATTTCTTCGGAATCCCATATAAATCACGCGCTGTAATCCCTCATGCTATCGCCGCGTCGTCTTGGCTTCTTCTTCTGCTGCTTCTGCTTCTTCTCAAGGCCCCAAGACCCAAGATTCTGGTTGGGGATGGAGGTGGCTGTGCGGACGTGAAAGTGGGTGTGGCAGCAACAGCCCTCTGAGTTTGGCAGTTTGGCAATAAGAAAGTTTTTCTTTTCCCCTCTTTGTGGTGTGGTTACTTCTTCGGATGCTGCCATTCCTCGGCGGGTTTCAAACTGAATCCCAAAAAACCCACCCAGCCGCACACACAGGACACTTCCTCCACCGCCCACCACCACCCACTTGGCCATGCGTGCGTGTGTTGGCCAACAAACGCGCACTCTCCGGCCTCATTATTGGGCGCTGGCGATTATTTGAAATTGCAAAAGTTTCATTCATGGCGGGGCCATACGTAAATGGAAAATATATGTTCCCCGGGCAGATAAATCAATAGGTACAGCCAAACATGTCCGGAATTCACAATTCAAATGAGCGGCTTAGTTCCCAAGCCCACCCAAAAAAAAAGTATTAGGAGCTGTTTGGTTAAACAAGTTAACAGAGCGAATTTAAAGAATTTTTTCAAAACGATTTTGAAGTTTTTTTTTATTAAGATTTTATGTTAAGAAATGGCTTTTTGTTCTGTTTTATATAAACCCTATTTCAGGTTACTTTTTTAAGTATTAGGTTTTTTAAGCTCATTTATTATTATTAATATAATAGCTAAATAAAGTGAACTTCCTTGCACCAGCCTTCTCCTGCATTGTTTTATTTCTTTATGTTTTCCTCAGAAAATGTTTGTAATTAAAACACAGCACAACATCAACAGTTTTCAAAACTCAATCTTCTAATTCATTCAGTAAATTATGCGAAGTAAATTAATTACTGGAACCAGCGGATTAACTTCAATTCCCACTCGCAAACATCGCCCAATAAACTTTGCAGGCAACTAAATTTTAATTAAATTCTCGCATTTTGAAAATTGAAAAGATGTTCCCTGTTTACTTGCTTCTCCGCCATTGTTGCTCACTAATTTTGAGGCAATGCATCATTTTAATAGGAGCGGGAGGAGAGTTGCAGCTTCTGGCTTAATGTGGCACTCGCATGTTGCCCGCATCCTTGGGAAACGCAGGAACTGTGCGGGAGCACGCGAGGATAAAGCGCGCATATTGTCCAAATTTGTTCTCTATAAATTTGGTAAACAAAAACACTCGAAAATAAGAGAAATGAAGATGGCTAAGGAGGAGGGGTTGAAAGGTGAGGCCATTGCAGAAGGCTCAGGTTGGGGTCAGCACTTGGCTGCGAGGATTTCTGAGCCTCTGGGTTTTTGGGGGACTGGGCAGGCTTCATTTGCCGGCGGATTCATTCCAATGGGTGGCTGTGGGTGGCTTTGGGATCGGTGGCTCGGTCGGTCGGTCGGTTGTGGAGTCTGCCGAAAGGCAAAAGAACTATGTTTGGCGAGAGAGATAAAGCAATAAATTCTGTCAGAAATTTAATTTGATAATAAATCTTTGCTTCTAGCGCTACGGAATTTATTTCATTCGCACACACTCACACGTTGTATATAGAAATTCGTGCACATAATAAAACAAAAAGCAACAACAGCAAAGCATCGAGCAACCGAAAAGGGAAAGAAAGGAACCGGATCGAAAAAACGTGCGTGCATGCGAAGGATGAATGAGGATACCCGAACATGACACTTATGGATGTTCCATCGCACACACACTCGCACCCACACATCCTTTTTGCCTTTTGCTCCACCAGGATACGCACCTTTCCCTGCCCGTGTGTGTGTGTGTGTTCTTTGGTTGCTCGAGGGATCGGCCACCACAAAATGGTTTCTAATCCGGCACTTTCCCTTTTCCAACTGCCATTCGGTCCTTATCACACTTCGAAGTGCCCCAAGCGTTGATAACTTTAAAGTGATAGCACATACTTAGGTCCTTTTGGATAGGACATCTTTGGTCAGCCGGGTTTAAAGTGGAACGTGCTTAAAAATTATGGGACTGAGTGAAAGTACCAGGTTTCTGAACAGGTTTTAGGGGGTTTAAAGATTTAATGATATAAATAAATAATATAAAAAAATAGAACCATCAAATATATATATAAAGAATTCCTAATCTATAGCAAAAATACATAATTCTCTTAAACAATAAAATGGGGCTTATGTCCCAGAATTTGGTTAATAATTTAATATTTCAACGTGTGAGCAATAAATCGTTTTTCTGTTTGATATAACAAAGCTACATAATTGCAAAAAATTCAATAAAGTACTATAAATAAATTTTTTGGATATTCTTAAATAATATTTCTTTTTTTTTTCGTAAATATCAATGTTTAAAATATCATTATAAAATAATGAAAATAATAATAAATAAGTTATATTATGGGAAACACTATAACATTTATTAAGAAAATCCCATGGTTTACATGTTCTAAAACCTTAATGTAATATTCCCAACAAATCCATTTGAAATTCAGATATCGAACATACATAATTTCATAGAAACTTCTATATATATATTACCGAACTTGTTGGAAAATTACCATCATTACTGCTTTCAAGTTAAAGCAGATCTGTAATTATAGCCATGAAGATGCATATTGTGTAGATTATAACCATGAAAGATCAGTAATGCCTTTATCTTGGATCCGACCATGAACCAACTGTTTAGACACAGCCTTCGTCCAAGGACAAGCCAGTGGAAGAAAATCGAACAATTGGCAGGTGAAAATATGGTTAAATCGTTGACCTTGGCTAGGCCATAACGAGACTCAAGCTGTTATCATTGTTTCTCTCAGACATTACGCGTTATTGGGTCACTTTTCCTCTCAGTTTTCACTTTTCTTTCGGTTACGCACAGGTAGGCACAAGATTAATTTCGGCCATTAAGTAGGGAGGAACGAACAGGGGAACAGGGCTATAAATGTAACTCCTCAGTTCGCAGCTCATTTCGGCTGAGGTCACGCCGAAAATATGCACTGCCTGGCTGGCTGATGCCCAGAGAAAAGCAGCATTTTCGATAAGATTTCGCCAAGATGCTGCCAACTAAAGTGTCATAAATCTTGGCGCTAAGGATTGTCGTGTTAAGCGGCGAAGAGGGCGAAATCCCCCGAAGAAATGCTCAAGATGCCAAAAAAGCGAAAGAGTTGTCGTGGTCCAAAAATACACTTGACACATCGCTCTGTCTCTATCCACGACGTCCTCCTGTCTCTTTCTCCCTTATGGGGACAAGTGCACTGATTTATTTGGCCGGCTTGCAGTTTGCAGTTGAATTTTTGATGCAGCATAAGAAGACGGCAAAACAAGATAAATGACGGCCTGGCGACTCTCGGCCATGCGGTGATTTTGGTACCAAAAACTAGCTGGCCAACTTCAGACAAGTTACGATATACGAGATATATGTATGTATATACGAACACATATCCCTTTTTATATTCCTTTTCCCCCGTTGAGACATCATCCCCCAATGCGCGGCGAGCTGAACCCTTAATTCCCATCATAGATCAACCATTTTGGGTCGTAAATAACTCGCTTCAAATCTCTAATTTGTTTTGCCCGACAAGCGGGAAAGGTGGAAAACCTTTTGTCCTAGCTGGGAATAGAGATTAGGTAACCAAATTCGAATGGTGCAACACAAAAAATTACTCTAGAGTGAAAATTAAACAAAGAGTTTTGTTATTAAATACAAATTAAACGAAGAAAAAGAAAGAAAGAAGCCGAAAAACATAAAACTTTAAAGGTAATTAATTTAGAAAATGTAAAAAACATCCAATAATTTTTTTAGCATTAAATTTAATAAATTTTCTGTCTATATTCTGCCTTAAAAAATATTCTTTTGCTGAAAGAACAAACGCAAAACAAGTAGATATTTTATCTTAATTATTTTTCTACTTTTATCTTGATCAAGTTCATCACAAAATATGAAGTATTTATATCCTTAAACGACCGTCGCTCGATTGTCACTAAACATCTGTTGAACACTAAAAGATACAATTTATCGATAAGGATGGGGGCATGCAAATGCGAATTCAGAGAGTCAATTGAATCGCCATGCCAGACACGACAGATCCAGCGAATTAAAAGACAATATCATCAATTATATTATGCCAAAGGAACGCCAAGGCCCCAGGCCCCCAGTTCCCCAGACACCCCGTAACCCCTTCCTTCACCCCATTATCCCTCCTCCGGATTCCTTTTTCTGCCGCAAAGTTCCATTGACCATCGAAGCCAAAATACTTGGCATCGCAATGAATCGTGTCTGGCATTAATCCCTGCCACTCCCCCTTGCCTGGGCCGACCCGCGCCACCGCCGCCGCGTAAGGCGGTTGCATAAATAAAGAAGCGGACACTGGGCCCGAGGATAGAATGGGATGGCATCGCCTCGGATCGGATCGAGCTGGGTCTGTTGATCGTGAGTTATGGGTTGTCACCTGTCTGTCGCAGCTGTCAAATTGAAAGTGGATTGAACCGAACGCAGTGCAATGTGACTAAGTAAGTAATCGCACAAAGGGTAATCGTCAGCAATTGCCGATAAGAATATCAATTAATGTCGCCTGGTTGGGGATCAATTGCAGTTGGAATGGAAATAAACCTGCAGATATGCTGGGGTGATATAGAAAATAGTAAACAAGTCGAGGTATGGTTAAAGGGTTAAAAAGAAACATATAAAATATATGGATATTCGGAAAATATTTTGTAATTTGATTAAAGGTAGGATGCGTTATAAAGTCGTTTAGTATAGTAATTATTATAAATCATAAAATCATTTTATTGATAAAAAAAAATATAATATAATTTTAAATGCATTTAGTCTTTCATTTAAAATTTAAATAAATGAACTAAAATTAATATAAATTTGTAAAAAATGGTTCGCCGTCTTTTTAATATCAAATGCAGTATTATCCCAGCTCAGCTTCATTTCCAGGACAAAATCCGGTTCGTCCTAAGGGATTCTTTTTACTCGTTTTTGTTTAATGAAAATTAATTGCGCCACCAAAGTCGTGTGTTTGCGATCGCATTTAATTGCATTTCTTACACTCGAGTCCCCCATCGGATCCCCAAGTGCAGATCCAGTCCGGACCTTTCCTTGGGTCCGTCTTTCTCTCCGTGCCCAATATATCATGGACACACACACCTTCAACACACACACAACACACACCGCCATGCGGGACAACAAGAACATGATTAATTTCTGACAAATGTGCGACACAAAAGAGATGTGACACACCTTGGACCACAAGATGGCTGGAATGCAAACAAAAAAGTCCACTAAAAAAAAATACAAAGATGTTAATAATATTTTTGAAATTTGAATACAAAATTAAGACATTAAAAGCTACCTAAATAAATTTTTAATGTAATATTAATAACTAAAAAAGGTAATCATTGCTGAATTAATATTTATTTAATAGTGGTTGCTCCCCTTAAATTATTAAATTTATCTAATTTAAATTTTAAGACGATATAATAACTAAGTTATCATTTGGGGATGATTGGGGGCTTTCATTAGGATTTGAGACGATTTTTGAGGATATTTGGTGTGCAATATTTGGGGGGAATTTGGATGGTATTTTATCTTCTTTTTTTTTTGGCTGTCTTTCAATATTATTTTAAGCTCTTTATAAGTTGTTTACATTTTAACAATAAATATAAAAGATACTCCCAAAAATGAGTGAAGTTAATATTTTTCAGTGTGACTTCTTCCCATCTTCCCTCTGGTTTCCCGCGATCGTTTCTACGAAGCTGCGTTGAACTTGGCCGGCGGCATCAGGTTGCAGGTTCCACGGAGCGGCACACGCGTCCAAAATGATCGATGTCATGCCTTGGCCAGCTGTCTGGTGTTCAGTGTGCGGCAGAGATGGGGGAAAGGCGGTCAGGTGGAGAGGAGGGACTCGAGATGACCCTCCCAGGTAGAAGATGCTCGCCCCTATATATCACACACTCTTATCAACTAGACAAGTTTCGCGCTAATTCGTGAGTAATTTTTTATACATTTCAAGCGAATTTTTTACAAGGCAGCAACGGCGTGCTACATTTTGCACAGCCCACCACAAAATATATAAATATATAAATATATATTTATATATGTAAAGAATTGCAGGACAATGCAACATAATTCCTCCGTTAGCCACTAAACGTGTCCATAAAGATAAGAGAAAAAAACCTGAGAGCAACAAGCGAGGCCAGAAAAAATATATAGGGACTTCACTTCATTTAAGAAGTGAATGGTAAATAGAGCTTTATTTAAGTAAAAAAATAAAATATAAATATAAAATATAAGTACACATTGTAGGTATTATTGTATTCAAAATTTAATAAACAATCCATTAAGGGTTGCGATTAGAGATTTGAGTTTATATTTCGACTTGAAGGCTCCAAAAGAAAATATAAAATCTCAATTTTCATAAATTTTTTGCAATATTAAAAAAAAAAATTAAATAAAATAAAGTTTGAATATTTTTAATTCTATAATTAGACATAAATAATTTCATATAAAATTAAATTAAAGAAAAGCTCAGGAGACTAAATGGAATTCCTTTTAAAACATTTCTCCTTATCAAGAAGGAAGGGAAACCAAGAAATATTTAATAACATATGTACATAACACCTGGGTATTCAAGCCAAGTTAACTGGGAGAGGTAAAATAGCGCTTTACCGCTTAATTGTTGTAACATTTGCTGGCCAGCAATTATTTGATAAGACGACGCCTCGCCTCACATTGGAGTGCTGGCACAATAAATTTTCCGGCCGCAAAATAAATTAAATGAAAAACTGGCAAATATTTAGCAGCTACTGCCAAAAACCAACAACAACAATGGAACCGACCAGAAAAATTTTAAAACTTTTGCTTACTCTCTTGGGCAACACTTGTGCACCAAAAGGCATCAGCCGCAGGAGCAGGAGCAGCAGCAGGAGGAAGACGGACCAAGTTGAGAAGGAAGAAATTTCAGTTTCTTGAGTTCATAAATTTCCACTGTGGACTCGCATTAAAACAGCAACAAAACAAAGCAATCCAAAAAATGTTGCTAGCCTCTCAGGAGAACTCGAGAAGTGCAGTAAATTAATGAATGTTGTTGTTACTTCAGGCAAGGATGCCTTGTGAACTCATCCCTGAAAAAGGGTTTTGCAGGATGATTGAACTTATTTTTTGATGTATTTAGAATTATTATTAATTAAATTATATACATATGTATAAATTGTAATAAAACAAGTTCGATTGTTATTTTTAAAAATGTTATTTTAAAGTATTTGTCCTTTAAAATGTTAGTTATTGAGATATATTTCCTATTTATATACCAGTAAAAATCTTTAATAAAGAAAAACCTACCAATTTTTTTATGCATTTTTATTTTTAACTCTTTATAAGTTTTGACTGAATTCTTTTTTATAAAAATAATTAAAGAAACAGTTAAACTCTCCCTTTAAATAATTTAGTCTTTTACATTGTATAATTTATTAATTTAAATATATCAGTAAAAATCTTTAATAAATAAATCCCAACATATTTTTTCCATCGAAATTAATTAATTTTAATTCTCTTTAAGCTTTGACTGACTTATTTTTTTTTTAAGAATTCTGAGGAACTCAAAAGCTTGTGACAAAGCCACAAAATTAATCTTATTAAGGAGAAGTTGAGTGTGAAATCGCATGGGCAGACCAAAAAACCGACAACCAGACAACCACACGAGCAAGCAGCTCAAATTTATAAACTTGCACACACCAAACTTGAACACGGCCAAAAAGGAAAACCACAATGGCTGGGAGCAGCAGCACGAGTTCATAAGGCAAGGATACTTTAAAAGATACAACAAAGCAGAAAAAAAAAAAAAAAACAAAAAAGTCCGAGGCAAAATGAAGTTTCCGAGGCTCAAAATTGAGGGGAAAAAATATAAAACCAAAGAAACCTCAAGGAGGAAAGTTCCCATTTTGGTGGCGAAGGAGCGGTGGATGTGTGTTGGTTGGGCGGAGGGCATTCATGTGTTTTGTGACAAACTATCTTAATGGCTTTTCGCAGCTTGGCGGCTGTTAAATGCGATTTTAATTAATTGGACACTTAAGTTAACGACATTTCTTTAGCTCCACGCCAACCCACCCCATCCACTCCCACCCCACTCCGCCACCCAGTTTGACGTTCGCTTCCCATTCCGCCTCCGATTGCAGTCTCCGGACACTCCGGGCTCTCTCCAGCTCGCAACTCCACTCCGGCGACTGCACACGGCGACGATTTTGATTAATTGGCGGACCCGTAGAGCGGGCCACATCCACATCCATATCCAGTCGCCGCGGGAAGGCGGCGTAAGGTGAGACGCTTCGAGGTGTTGGACGCTGCGATGCACTTAATTGATGACCATCGCAACTCGCGCTTTGGGATTGCAGCAGCTCCTCCACTCCTTGCCAATTCGAACACTGCCTTTTGGGGAAATGGCGGCGATTCGGGCTCATTTGATATGGCCAAAAAGCAGATGGGACTAAAAAATGGTAGGAGATGTTCAATAGTCATGTTGGTTTTGACTACAAGATGGCAATTCTAGCTTTATTAGGCGACGGAGTGAAGGAAGATATAATAATTTATACAGAACTGTGAACCTACACTACTGGAGAATCTTTCTAGCCATGTTCTTAAATTTTAAATGTCAAATTGAAGAAATAAAATAACAGAAAATGGCTTATCAACCATAAAATAATACACACACTAAGCTATCATATGTATCTATTTTTAGTGGTTAAAATAAAGAGACTTTCTTTAAGTGGTAGTTTTTTTTCATTCATTTCAAAATTTTTTTTTGCGTATGTGCTTTAAAAGTTACAAATGAATGGATTTTTATAGGAATTCTTTATCTTTTATACATAAATTTATATTTATATCTTGAGAAGTCTTCTTTTATTAGTCTTTTTCTATAATTTTGTAGTCTTATATCAGAGGAAAAATATTTTTAATATACTTTCGGTTATTTTTATCTTTTTTTTGTATTTGTAATTTAAATTTATAATTTTTTACATAAAAATTTAATTTTTGTTTGGACACCGTCTATTATTTTAAGACCTAATATTAAGTCTATTTAAATTATAAATGCAGATTGTAATTTCCTTTATGTATTTTTTATAGAAAATGTATTTAAGAATTTATTTAAATTAAATGAAGAATTTAATTTACAGAAAGATATATTTTTTTGTTAAACTGAAACCAACATTTAGAAAAAATAAATAATATTTCTACGTAATTTATATCCTCAGATTTTAATGTTTCGAATTTTTTGTTTTAAGGTAATTTTTCTATTACATTTTTTTTTAGATTTCCAGAGTATGCAAAAAAAAACAATACCTAAATTTCCAGTTGCTAGGAACCCAAAAACAAAACAAAACCGTCATTAATCTAAATCATTAAGCCTTATATTTAATTTAATTAAAATTTGGCTCGATTTCGGTTTCGCTGCCCAGCCTCCTGCGATGATAAATGTCCTCTAATAGACGCGCTTATTCCTAAATGATTAATAAAGTAATTTTCAAGTTCAGCGCCGGCATAAAACCCGTAGAAGGAGAGCGGGCGTTGTTGAGTTGAGTGGGATTTGGAGAAGATGAGCCGCTTGAGTGGGAATCGCACTCGCAGGACAGAACCACTCGAGAGGTCGTAAATCCAGATCCTCGAAAAGTAAACGCCCATAAACAATGATGTTTCTCAATGAAAAGCGGAGGCCACGTGTGGCCGTAAATTTCTCTTAGCCTGGCGCTCTCACTCTCACTCTCCTCTACCCGTCTCTATCTGTCTTTTGGGGGCTCCTCTAACAGGTTTCTCATTAGGATAAAGTTGGTAAATGTGTGAAGATGAGTGCAGCCAAGAGCAGGATTCACAAGGAACTGAACTTTTGCGCTTTGCAACATTAAAACGGGCGGGGCTAGTTGTCAACCCTCCACTCTCTCTCTATCTGGGGAAAGTGCCCCACTGCTACTTCCCTCTCTTTCACACCACATATGCTTGACACAGAAACAGCTGCTCTCTCGCGAGAGCGCCCAGCGCCGACTCCGTGAGTGTGTGCGTGTGTATCTGTGTGCAGGCAATAAACCATTTGCGGCAGCCATAAAGCATTGCGAGAACGAGAGAGCGCTACGTCGCTGCTGCGCTGCACGCGTCGCTGCCAACGGCGCTGCCATGATGGCCACGACTGCGACTGCGCTCGTAATTCTCCCGCTTAATGGTTTGTTTACATCATAAATAAACATGGCTGAGCTGCAGCGGAGAGCGCGTGAGCGGGAGAGAGTTTGTGTAAAAGAGCAACTCCAAAGTTTTTGGCGCGAAGGGGGAGTTCCGTGGCTCCACTGCCAGTTCCATTCATTTGACTGTGACGTCAGCACAGCACAATTCCCACTCAATGCATGACATGATCTCGATCACGATCATGATCACGATCGAAGACAATTAGCCGACACGGGTGGATCACAAATTAACAAACCCGCGATGATTCATAAAGTGGAGAGGGGGGAAGTAGAATCAAAACAGACAAGAAAGCGGCAAGAAATGGCGGAAGAGGGAGAGGAAATTGGGGGAATATGAAGGAAATTAGTTAAAAACTATATTTAAATTACATTTTAATAGAAAATATTTACTAAGAGATGGTATGCAAACATGAAAGTTAATTAAAATGATTTATCTATGGTTATATTTAATATGTTCATATTTTTGTGGATTAAATCTGAATATAGTCTCTATAAATATGCAAAAGCGATTTAAAATTCATATTTTTTAAACCTTAGACTAAAAAAATAGGCCAAGCCTAAACCTATAATATTTTTAATAAATAAATAAATATTTACCAAACAATAATATGATTTCTAACTTTTTTCAGCCAACGTTTTTATTAGTCGCTTATTTTTAATAATATTAAAGAGCCGGAGGGAAAAAGACTTTATTTATTAATTAAATTACTTCTTTTAAGTTAATATCCACATTTGTTCGCCTTCAAAATATGACTATATAGATGTTCAAATCCTTTAGTATCCTTTAATTCAATTTTAATTTCATATTTTGACCTCCCTTTTCATATATGAAAATATTAATAAACTTAAGCTCTTATTTATACAAACTTTTAATAAAATTAAAAAGAAATTCCTACTGTTACTTTCCAGACTTCTGATTGCGTGACGATTGCCGACGGATTTGAGACCCAAGAAGTTGCCGTCGGCGCCGGAGGCTGTGCGTGAGCAGCGGCTAAAGCCACAAGGAACAAGTAAGCCAAGCCTCTGGGCGGGGGAGTAATAATGGTAATAGTAATACACCGGAGTGGAGAGTAGTTGCCGTAGAGGGGGGCTTCCCGCAAATACGGAAAAACCACTTGTGGCGCTCGCTGTCTAATTTCTGTTTTACTCATTTCAGAGACCGAAAAATGGCACGCTCGATGGTCACACAATTACGGATGTAATAAAGTAATTTGCCGTAATTGCAATTGAGCCGAGGGCGCGTCACCAGCTGGTGCTCCTTACCGTCCTCATCCAGCCAGCCATAAAACTTTGTCTTCGAGTCGAGTCCTGGAACCGGGGAAAGGACACAAAATCAGCCAACCCTTTGTGTTCCTTTGTTTCGGTAAAAGTTCCGCCGGAGAATAATGTGTGACAGCGTCTTGGCTCAGAGGGTGGTTTTTAATTTAGCCAAGCTACCTGGCCGAGTCCGGATTGTTCTAATTTTTCCTTGGATTTTTGCTTACTTAATTATGGACACACAGGATACACAGGACACTATAGCCCTTTCAGCGGGCGGTGAGTTATGATGGCTTTATGATCCCGCACCCGAATATCCTTTTGGCTAATGAGCAAGTTAACGCCCTGTCATGATGATGATTATTACGTGTGGAATGGACATGGACTCGTAGCACAACCCAAACACACACACACACACAGTAGCAAGTGTTGAGCAATCCGGAAAGAAAAACAAACAGCAGAAAATGTTTCAGGCTGGTGGCACCATAAAAATTAGTCTATAAAAACAAACACTCGCCTTGGCGACCCCCGTTGGATAAACAGAACGCCACAGCGCCTCCCCATATCATGTGGCACCTCATTTCGCCCAGTCCGTAACAGTGGGAGACGTTGAGGAGACTCTGCGGCGTGCTGCGAAAATTTCCTCATTCACTTGTTCACCTTTCCAACCTCTCTGGCCATGGAGTGTAGTTTTCACCCAAAAACAAAAAAGGAGAAAAAACATTTCCAATCGCCTAGGTAAATAAACAAACAACTCTATTTCATTTTTTCGCTGTTGAGGCTGGATTTCTGGTGGATTTCCAATTTATTTGTTTGTTAAATAGCTGAATGATGCTCGAGATACCCGAAGATATAGCTTTTGATGACTTAATAGCATATTTTATGGGTTCAGGCAAGGTTAGGATCATTGATTTTGGGGGCAGTCTAGGGAAAGTTAATTTATAAAATAAGTTTTATATTTTTTATAGAAAAAAAAAACTCCAACATATATATTATTACCCACCAAAAGAGGAGATAAAAATCTTGTGATCCACCTATTAATATTCTAGAAATATTTTCTTTAGCGAAATATTGATTAACAAATTGTTGGGATTTTCTTACTTAAAACTATATAACATTTTTCCTTATAAATTCCATATAATATAATAAAGTATGTTGCATTATGAAACAAAATTTCCCATAAATAACACTAAATATTCAATGGCTAATTAAATTATCAATTTGTTGCATTCACTTACTATCTGCTCTGGATTTTGTCTGCGTTCGCTGCACTTGAGACGGTTCAATAATTATAAATCAATATTGAATCAATTATGGGCTCTTACAATTATTATCTGTAAACGCAATACGGGAAGAACAACACAGCTACAACAACAAAAAATATTCAAACAATTTTCAAGTGATGCCAACTTAATTAAGTCACAAAATTTATGAGCTTCTTCTGGTCGGGGGCCATATCATTGGCATGCACACACACGCGCTCATAGATACAAATAGAGACACCGAGATACATATATGTATGTATGTACATATAGATGGAAGATACGCAGATACTTCCAACTCGGTCGATTGACACGCGTCGCGTCCCACGAAGGGAGAGTACAAACTCCACAAATGAAGATACTTTTGGGGGAACTTAGCGGAGGATTGTAAATCGATTGGCAAACAGAGGAGATCGATTTTAACGATTTGTTTTGATATTTTTACGATTATGGGGCATCGTTTGCACAACATAAATAGAACATAAAACGCTGTGTATGACGACCAGGAAGCTGGGTGCCGCCGTGCCGCTTGTGGTGCGTGTTCATGGGTTTTTGCACTGAAAGAAAGCATGGGAATAATTGGTTGAAAACCAGCCACGATTTTAAACTTTAATTCTATACATTTAAACAATCAAAATGATATTCATTTCAACGTTAATAAATTATAGTTTTCTTATGAGTTTATTCTTGTTTCTTCCTTTAAACATATTAAACCAGTTGTCTATTTCTCTCCATGCACCCCAAATCGACTCCAATCCTATACATTCCATCCCCAAGTGAGCCCCTTTCAAATTCAATTAATAATAAATTAGCTGCAAGTGGCGGCGCGAAGAAATCACAAATTAATATTTCCATTTAACGATGCAAGCCAAGACTGCTTGCCAGTTTCGTATGAGCTTTTAATTGCCCCACCGCAGCGCTTTGGATGTAAGAGTATCTGTGAGATACTTAAGCCCGCTGTTTTATTTGCTTCCTCGCTGCCGTTGTCATCGTGACGTTTTCCCGCTCGCATCATCATAAATCATATGCACCACATGCAGCTGCAAGACACAAAAATATGGAAAAAATATTGTATGAATTTCAGTTTAATTTTTCTGCGCTGCTGTGCGTTGTCCTTGCTGTTTTATGGCTCCTAGGTCCTTTTTTGCATATATGAATGTACTATATGTATGCAAAATCCAACGCACTCGAGTCGACGCTGCGAATTTCACCGCCGGCATCCTGCGACAGTAATGCGTTCCTTTGGTCCTTTTAGGCATAACTAGAGCAGCATATCCTTTGCAGTGGCTTCCTTTTCTTGAGGCACAGTGCTGCCTGCTGCCTGCGTCTTTATGATTTATGGCTTTTGTATGTTGCAGGATTCCAGCACACTTAGACTGCGGCAAGTGTTAGCGCTAGTTTCGAGGATGTGAGAGCTAAGAAACTGACGAACTGGGAGAAACTATTGAACAAAATTTGAGTATGTCAAGTAAAGAATTAACCCAGATCGAAATAAGTTGAAAGATACGTTCTAACTTATTAAATTCATTATATCGACATTTGCATAGTGAAAATAAAAACATTATCTAAGAGACAAAGAGTTTCACAAGCCCCCTAAAATATTTTGTAAAATTCCTGTTCAAATGATATTTAACTTGGCGTGACTTTAAATTCCTAAAAGTCACGTGCGAAGTGGCATCTGACTGCATTTTCAACTCGAATTTAAACAAAAATAGACTGTCTGAGCGAGGGGTCTTTGGTCTGATTGCCCTTCACACCCGCATCAATCGGCATCCATATGGCGGCCTTAGAAGCAGCCAAAATGGTGAAATGCCATCTTGCCTGGGATTTGGGGTTGTTGTGGCTTTGAGCTGATGCTGCTGGTGATAGATATGCAGCAGTCGCATCCTGGGACCGTGTCCTTCTGGCAGCCATTTTCCAAGCCAAGCGTGACGCCTTTCAATTGAGCATGCCACGCTCCCACATCGCCTAGATAGAACCCACTCCCAACTCCACGACAGTTGCTGATAAGCCTCAATCGAACACAAATCGATTGCCCAAAAACTGAACATGATAAATGTTTGAATTATCCTTGGGTCATCCCTCTCACAGATGTCAGTTGCAAATGAAATACTCACAGAACCCAGAAGTCCTCTATCTGCTCTTCTCCATTTACTTGCTGGTTGGGGGAAAATCTGTTGCAAGAGGTGAAGTGCTGAACTCAGATAAGGGTTATCCTTTTAACAATTTATTCCTTACTTAACAAGGTTGTGGTTTTCAAGAAAACATTAATCATGATCTTGTTGCAAGGGAATACATAATGAAATTAATTTTTAAATAAAGATTTCGAGGTCAATAAAGTGTTTATTTATACAAAAACAATGGTAATGAAATTTGTCATGAGAGAGGTGGTAAATATTCTTAAAAACTGCATTTCAGAACTGTTTTAGAATTGAAAATAAAATGTATGTTCCGATTAATATTATTTGTACATGAATAATATACTTTGTAAACCTAACCACTTCAGAGAGGATCAAGAATCTGAATTTTGTGAATGCAAAAGATCTAAAATAACTTGTGAATAAACTTTAGAGTTTAGAAACCAATCTTTTTCTAAATATATTTTATTTTATATAAATATATTATATAATTATAACTAAATTAATATCCCTAATTTAAATGAACAATTTCTCTTACTTTCCCCCCCAAAGTAATCCTTTTACGTGCAGTGTAAAAGGACAAACATAAGTTGAGTGCATATTTCACTATGCTGCAATAAATTTCCGCTTGAAATCTCAAATATATTATGTCCGATCGCAGCAATAAAGAACAAATATTAAGCCCGAATGCATTTTTGACCATCTCAGGGACCTGTCTCCACACAAACAAAAAAAAAAAAAAACCGAGAATGGGGGTGTGGCGACACACTCACACATGCAGGGGACAGGACACGGAAACGAAATAAATCGAGGGCGAAATGAATGGACACAAAAGGATGAATGGTCAGTCAGGAGGGCAAAAAGACGAGAACAAGGCGCAGGAGAAATATTGAAACGAAAAATACAACTGACAAAAAATTTTATTTCGTTTTATTTGCAAAGCGGAGCACTCCATAAATTTTCGTGCGCTCAATATTGTTTCAGATCATAAATCATGGCTGCATTTGCGTACGCACACACAAACACACACTCACACACAATTCAAATAAACACACACACTTCCAGCTGCAGTTGCAGCCGCGAGAGGAAGTGAAAGGACCAGACAACCGACAAATGCATGTTGTTGTACCTTGTAGCTGAAAGTTGGGATGCATCACGGGCACTGCAACAACAACTGCCAGCCGGGGCAACAACAGCAGGACTGCAAAAAACACCAAGCAAAATCCCTGCAACAACAAGAAGGATTCATGGGCGATCACTGAGTCGACTAGTCGATATCCTTTAATGTGTACTCTTAAATGTATGCTACAAACTATTAATAAACATTACAAAAAGCAGCCGTGGTAGCACAGAATAGTATCAGAAAGAAATAATTAGAATTTTGAATTAATTAGATTAAAAGTTCATTAATTAGAACACTAAGAAACACATTAATTTAATTTTTGTGTATTTTTAAGTGGGAAAATTTTTATAAATAACAATGAGAAAGATTCTAAGTTTATTTGTTATATTTTTGTTTATTCAAATTAATTTTAATCTCAATTGCAATAAACTCGAATATTCATGGAAATCCTTTCCAATCTCTTTTAATTTTTTATTTTTAGTTTTTACTTCAATGATAGCTTGTTAATGTTAACTAATTGTTAACTAGTTTAAATTATTGCACAGTAGGAAATGCATATGTTCGAGCTTAATAAAATTAAAATGAACTCACAAATATAAATTTTAAATAAAAAAAAATAAATTTTTTGTCTAATATCCCACATCATGTTGATGGGCACCACGCCTGACAATAGCAACATGCACTCATAGTGCATTTGTATAAACTCGAGGCCGCTGCACTTGTGCCCTGCACATTACCCTCCTTGGCCATGCCCCCCACAAGCCATCTTCCCCGAGCCCCCTTACGCCCATCCTCCAACCCAGAAAATCCACATTCACGGCGATGCGTCGGTGGCCAGCATGCAAATGCAGAATGAAAGCAGTCCGCCAAAGAGTGGAGAGATGCACTCTAAGAAATATTAAAAAAAAAAAATATTAAAAAAAAAGATGGGTTTTCAAAAAAAAAAAAAAAAATCTATTAATCAAATCAATATTTAATAATACAGATTTGATATAACAATACAAGGCGGCATAAGGAGGCCTCTGTTAAAATTACCTAATTTCTGCCACCTACTGATAAAAAATATTTCGAATATTTTCCCACTGTGTAGAAATAGGGCGGCTGATAGGGGGGAGGGTGGACGGTACCAACTGGAGTGGTCTGCAAATTCACATTAACGCAAATTCCGTAAGTGAAGTATGTTGCATTTGCCGCACGTAAATTTAAAAAGCGCGGCACAATAACAAAACATTGTCGGAGGCTCGCTTACAGATGCAGATACTCGCACTCGTGCTCTCGTTCAGCTGGAATCGGCGGACTCGTGGAATCGGAGCTGAATATGGCCATGCTATGGCGCTGGAGGAGTCACCACTGCCGCACCCCGTGGAATGGGGGGGCTGGAGCTGAATGCCACAGAGCTACGGAGCTGCATAGGCATTCGGACTCCAGCTCGACACTCACACACAGCTGCACATATTTGAGATACATAAATCTTGCGGATGAGCGTGCAGCATTTGGTGGGGTTTCGGGGGCTCTTTTTTGGTTGAGCCAGCATCGGGGATTTGGGCCAGGAGTTGCGCTGCCGGCGGAGCGGCGGAGGAGTGTTCAAGGAGCAAAGTTTCAGAATCCACAGCTGAGCCTGGCACGTCCCTACGATATTGGTAGAATTTTTGGAAATGAAAATCAATCTTTAAGTGAGTTTATGGGGAATATTTGAAATGAAAAACTAATTAATATTATTCTGGACGAGTTTAAGTAGTGTTATTATTAATTTAAAAGCAATTAAAAAATAGGTATCTTTAAATAAATATTGTTATTTATTTAAACTATAACTTTTACAAAATAAATTAAAATTAAAATTAAAATACCAATAATTTTATTAAAATTATAAAAGAACGTTTCAGGTTCAGGTTTAATATAATTTATATATAATATATTTTATTTAATTTTGGCTTTTTAAATAAATGTAATATATTCTATTTATATAAAAATTTTATATATTCATAATAATAAGTATTTCTTACAAAACAAAAATCACAAAAAATTGGCTTTCGTTCCTTAAATTTCTCAAAAAAAAAACTCTGAACAAATTAAACCCTAAAAAAACAGACCTTAACCCTTAAGCAAGCCACCACAAAGAACGACCCACCTGCTGCCGCCTACAGCTGGCGCTTTAACACGGATGGCTATCCATCTACGGCGCTAATAAAAGATTTCGCTAAATTGATACTGTCGATGGAGTAATTAAACTGCAATTTTTATGAGACATGCCGGACAGAGGCCACGGCTATCGCAGATCGAATAAATTATATTCCTCTGGCCACGCACACACACACACCCAGGAATACACATGTGAAAGAGAAGAGCTGGTGACCGGAAGTAAAAAAGGGACAGTAAGAGTTCCGTGTGCATTTTGTCAGTGTCCTTTGGCTCGTTTTGCCGGTAAATTTTCCAACGCAATTTTGCCATTCCTCCATGTGAGTGTGTGGTTGGACACTGCAGTTCCCGCATCCTGCCCCGATTGCCCCGATTGAGGTCCTGACTTTTTGGCACGCAAATAAATTTGTTAAGTCCTTTGAAACAGTGTGCGATTTTTTTAAAACAAACGGAAATCTAAAAAAAATATTTACAAGAATGATTTTTATTTAAGGAAAAAAGTGTCCTTTGGATTTATTAAATTGTTGATTATATTTTGGAGAATAATCATTTGGAATTTGAATTATGGTCAATAGATTAAATATTTATTTATGTAAACATTTAATGTATATGTTATAAATGTTTATAAAGTTTAAAAAGGTTATAAGGCTCAACAAATAATTTCATTCGCTTGTTTATTTAATTTAGAAAAGTATTTTAAGGCAGATAAGATTTCTGTAAAAGATTATAATATTTTAAAATGAATAATAATAAAATTCAAATAAATAAAATGGTTTTAAGACCTCTAATTCCCCACTTTATTCACACAATAAATTCCTTTATTTGGTTGCATATTGTTCAAGTGATTTTCGACAATTTCCAGCTAATAATTGCCGCAGTCAAAGGGCTTGCTTTTCCAGCACCCTCAGACAGTCCTTGAAGTTGTTAATTTTTATGACGTCATTACCCGGCTCGTAAAATCCCCGGCTCAACAGTTGGTTGCGACTCCGGCGACTCTGCTTGCGGCCGTACGGTTTATAGCTGCCATCATCAAAGCAACAGGCGATGATTTTATGAACATGTTCAATGTCTGGTGCGGCATGGCCTGAGTCCTGGGTCTGGGTCCTTGGTTCCCCTTTGGCCAACGGAATCCCAGCCAGAATCTCGGCGTGCCGCTTCAAACTTTATTTCGCTGACTTTATTTGCAACCGGAATTTTTATTGTTATGGCGACATTTATGAGTTTTACGAGATTTGTCTCCATTTCGCAGGCAGTCCTTCTAATTGGTAGCTCATTGTTTTCAATGTTTCCCTTTTGTCTGGTTACTTGTTTTCCCATTAAGTTTACGGAATCACGATCTTTATAAGGGAAAGCAAGAACAGAGAATTCGGTGTCCATATTTTGTTGGAAAATTTTAGGAGAATTTTCTGGTTCTTTTTTTATGAATTTGTTTTTATATTTCCTAAAGACAAGGATTTATTGAGTACAGGCACTCGATTACAAAAATCCTTAAGGGTATTATTGTCACAATATTATTAATTGAGGTAAAGAATTTATTTAAATTATCCATTGACTTCCTAATCGTTTATATATTTAATTCCTGTTAAATCCAAAAGCTATTTCCTATTTAAATCTGAAGTTCTAATACCTTTTAATCTTCACTTTGAAATAAATAGAAAAACATGAGCTACAAAATAAAAACTCTACCTTTAATATATGCAGATATTATATATATATATATATATATATATGTATTTCCCTTTTAAAACTCTTTGGGATTCAATATAAGTTTCGGCCATTAAACTCCTCCTCATATTCATTCAAATTTATGATATCTCACCTCCAAAAAGGTGTCGACAGACAGAGGGTAGTATTGAGTGGGAGCTGTCATTCAATCTTTCAGACACCGCAACCCCCTGTGAGGTATTTGTTAGGGATCCAACATTTATGCTCCATGTTCTACTTATATTTTTATGGCTGCTGCTCCTTGCCACTTGAAACCACAGACATGGGCCCTGAGATGGGAGAAGGAACAAGGAGCGGGTGGTACATGCATATATTTAAAACATGGATTCTTAATTAGAAGCAAATGTATCCCATTTTTTGTGACACGTAACCGAGACCCAAAGGTGGGTGGGAGATCTCGCCACCAGCCATCCACCTATTCGAGTTAGTTGACACCCCGGGTCCCTGGGAACTTGCTCCTGGAGCCGGTTGCGTGAGGCGGGTTCGGTAATGCGCGCTAATTAATCCAGCTTGGTTCGGATTTTCCCGACGTAATTATATTTACAGCCGCCATGCGAGCTGAGCAGCAGCCGGGGGACGGGCACAAAGGACCAGGACCTGGAGCAGGTCCTGAACCTGCCAGCAGGATCTCCTCGACTTACGTTTGCGCTCCCCTCGTTATGGCCGCGGAGCATGCGAGCTGGCTGCGTGGAAAAGGATACGCCAGGATATTAAATTAATTTTTAAGTGCGAGCGCAAGTCGGCGAAGACGACGACGACGACGAGTGAGTCCCGGTGAGCTGAAGATGAACCACCCAAGGCACCGTTGGGGTTGGGCGAAATTAATGCGCTTTTCTTACCCGCTTCTATTGTCTGAGGGAAACTTATAGCATATTTCCATACAGGGTGCTTGGAAAAGTAAATAAAGTGGGATAGAACCGAAAATTGAAGTAATTGAGAAACGGAGTTGTTAAAGTTTGATTTTGAAATATTTAAGATGACTTTAAAAACCTATTTTTCGACTATATATGAATGAAAATATAATGTATATAGCTTTATACAATTTTACAAAAATTCTTTGTTAATATTTTAATAACTCCTTAATTTAATAGTAATAAACCAAAGGTAAGAACCCTGTAAATTTGTTAACTTTTTTGTTTTCTCGCAGCTTGTTTTAAGAGAATTTTTTCTAGTGTTTTCTTTGGTTGTTGCCGAGTTGTGTTGCAAATATAAATAATGACTACATTTTGTTTATTTAACTTTGTTATTCCTCTTTATTTTCGCAGCTTCTGTAGCTGCTTTATTGCTTTCCACGCGGGTGGCGATGCCAAGACGAGTTGCGATGGGCTAAAAGCGGTCTGAGAGTGAGCTGCCACCAATCCGCTGGCAAATTAGTTTCGGGAGCATCCACTGTGGCCACCGAACTCTTGCCTCCAAAGGCAAACTTGACTATCCTCGCTCTACATATCAGCCAATGATGATTAAGACGCCCACTAACTTGGATTCTGCTGGGGATCCTGGCGGGACCTATTGCCAGGGGGATTTCGTAAAACTTAAGTGATTACTTTTTTGCTGACCGGAGAGACTAAAAGTTGCGGTCGTAAATTTATTAGGCAAAAAACTTGAGTCCAACTTTGGTTGGACTGCGCAAACGCAAGTTTTGTAATTGTATTCATTCAATGAGGTCCATTCTATGCATTATTCATGGGTTCTTCCTTCAAGAATTTGTAATATAATACCACAGGAGGAAGGGATATACATAGGTTCTTACAATAATTTAAGTTCGGTTTTGAAGGATTCACAAAATTAATCTTTACTTGTGGCTGCATTGGCTTTTAATTAAATCAAAGCTATTTATCGATAAGAAAATAAATAAAATTAACAAAAGTAATAATAATTAAGAGTATCTCAATAGGCTTATAAATTCCTCAGATGTTTGCCTAGAAATATCTCAAAATCTTATTTTTCGATTTCCATAACTAGAGATATCGTTTAGCTAGCTAACTCTACCCAGCACGTGAAATCCCTCTGCCAGCTGAAGTGGGCGTTATTCTGCGCCTCGACCTGAGTGCTAAATAAGCTTCCTGATTTCAGGGACTCAGCTCACACCTTTGCCGACCCGTCAGGCCTTGGGGCTGGGCCAAGAACCACACCGATTGGGAATAAAGTTATTGAGCACTTAACGAGTTATAAATGCCCAGATGGGGCCATCGTCACTGCATGAGGTTTGAAGGAAAACAGAAAAAAAAATAAGAGAAAAGGTGTTTCAGATGCAGATGGCAGAAATGCATCCATGAGATACCAAATCGCAATGGATTTATAACCGAGTGCCAACAGCGAACTGAGCTTTAGGTGGCCCCTAGCTGATAATGATAATGTGCTCCTCTCGTCAGCGGGATTGGGGCTCAGGCGGTGGGAATTGGGGGAGCTTCACTGAGGATGCATTGCCAGGATAAGCTGGCTGGTTGTCGGTGGGATCTATGAGCTCAAAGTGCCGCCATTATGATGGGGCCATTGCCAGTGGGAAACGACGACTGCATTTGTAGTCACAACTCGCAGACGCAGCCAGTCCACTAGACTCCACTTCTCGGCGAGAAACAACTGCAGCAAAAGGCTGCAACAACAGCCACAAAAATAAAAGCGGTAACAACAACATCTGCACCACGACAATGGCTCGAACAGTGGAATCAAGATAATACTCTAAAGGAGGGTATATTATAAATATTCCAAAAATTATTATTAATAAACTGGCTAGGCAAACAATTATTTTTTGATTTATGTTTGGTTCTAGAGTTCAGTTATTAGCCTGAAAGACTTGCATTCATTTCTTTGTTGAAAATAACAAAAACTATTTTTTTTCCAAAACCTAAATAAAGAATCAAACTATTTATATTATATTTTATTATATATATTTTTTTAAACCCGACTTGTATTTAGTTTTTAAAACTCATTTCACCACTGTGCTGGTGTCGAAGCCTTTTTGGCTGCGAGTCAAGCATTTTGGATGCATAAATCAAACATTTATATGCGGCGCAGCTTCGGCATTGCCTCGCCTTGCCCTTGCCCAAAAGTCCAACCCCACCCAGCTGCACCTCTACGCCGCACTATCCCCAGTCCCCCCGCCATCAGATCTCCCCTCTCTCCCCCCTGGACAGTCACACATGTGCAGTGCTTGCAGGAGACGGCACTTGAATGTGATTACGCAGCGAGAGATGGTCCGGGGGCCGAAGGGGAGCAGGCACAGAGACTCGAGACTGCCAGACTCGTACTCAGACTGGCCCCAGTAAGGAGGCCCCCGTACCTTCCGCCAATATCTGAGTCATGGCCCGGGCATCAAAGGCGTCTCCGACTCCGCGGCATGCCGTTGCAAAATGAAGACGATTACAATAACTGTGAGGGCACTGGGAGAAAGTCTTAAGTGAATAGCTTTCAAACTATTAAATGTTTATTTTTATTTCCCTAGAAAAAGATCCTGCTGCCTATCCAATTGATCAATTTATTTCTTATTTTAGAATTATGAAAATACTTGTTAAATAACATATATAATTATATAGATAATTATTAAATGAAAAAAACTTAAAAGGTATCTTGAAATATTTGCTGAAAGTGTAGATCTTTGGAAGACAGAGGGATTGAGAAATGGGAAATGAGTGTGGGGACCTCGACTGCAATGATGGATATTATTCCTAAGGCGAAAAGTCTTTGCCCAGCGGTGCTTTGCGACACCAAAGCGATTTGCGCTTTGATTGATTGCTTCATTGCGCCGCTGCTTTGCTGCATGCAACATGATGCCAGCTCAGGATTTTGGCAAAGGATCTTTTCTCCGCCCATTTATTTTTGCTGATTCTTGCTGGGAAGAGGTCAAAACAGATTTTAAAATGATAACTATATTTTAGAAGATATTTAGGATTGAAGTAAGAAAATGAGTTGTAGTTAAGAAGTATTTTATTTTATTAAAAAAACATTTTTACCTAATATAATAATTTAAATTGGGTTCATTAAAATTTCATTCAATTATATAAAAGGTAATAATTACTTTAACTAATTTAAAAAACATAGAAACGCGTACTTCCCTTCTTATTTTATTTTAACGATGCCACAAAAATAATTGCCAGCCCTCCTGAATGCCTTACACTGATTAACTCGCAAAGATAAACTCACAAGCCTCACACTCCTTTGACATGTTTAAAAAACAATATTCATAAAAAAAGTGTTCATTAACTCGGCAACGTTCTCCGGCAAAAAAATATCTAGTAACAAGGATCTAAGTTATTGCCGCCATTAGACTAATGCCTGCCTGCCTGCCAGCCCTCATCCTTAAATAGCAAATATTCCAGGAGGGGAAAAAAGTTGCAGCGGCATCGAAATTGAAGATGCGACAAATAGCCATGGCTCCACCCCAGTCTGTTGCGGCTAAATTGAAATCAGGGCAGAACTTATAATTTGGAAGCCGTCCAAGAGAATCCTCTTCCCTCAAAGTAGAAAATAATAAAAGCGTTTTCCCCCACCGACTGACTGACAGACTAACTGTCTGTCTTATTGGGTGACTAACAAAAAAAAAAAACACCAAGCAAAATGCGCCAAAATTATACGGAAAAAGTACATAGTATATCTCCATTTTCCCCTTTGCTTTTCCCTATATATGTATATATGTATATAAATACTTTTTTCTGTTAGTTTTTGGCCTGGCACAAATTTATTTTTTACTTAAAACTTTCTGTTGTAAGCAATGAAAAATGGCAAAACAAACTTTTTGGCTTTTCAGCAGAACAAATAAAAAACGAATTTCTTCTTTTTTTTTTGGTCTTTTGTTGGTATTTCTCTTGTGGGAAAAGTATCGAATTGATTTCAATAGAAAGAAGTTTGGAATTTTCAAATGCAAACGGCTAATTTATGCACAAGTTCCGCCTTCTCAGCTTTTTTGACTTCGCTGGAGGATTTTTTCCTTAATTTATATACTTTGCTTCCTTTTTGGCTGAGGACATAATAAATTAGAAAGGGGGTCTCCCTTAAAGAAGGAAGTAAATAAAAATAGATGATTCATATAAAATAAATAACTAGATAAAACAATTTTTTAATATTACATATTTTTTTCGTTTAATTAAATTCTTTTTATAGGAAATCCAAACAGTATACCAAATAATCCTTTGTTGTTGTGCCTTTTTTATTGTCAAAATCCCTTGTATTAAGCCGTACTAAGTATAATTTATATATCGGTTAAAATTTATTGTTTTGAAAATCAAATTATTTGCCAAAAACTTGAGTCAACAACCAAAAACGATGCCACAAAGCGGGTCCCAAGACCAGTTCGCCTGCAGGCTACATAAAAACATGAGACAATATTTTAATAGTTTAAAGCAAAACAATAAATAAACTAAAATCAATTGAGCTGGGAAAGGGGTGATGGGGGGGGATGGGGTATAATGCTGACAAAACAAAAGGCAAACAGCCGGAGAGCGCAAATAATACGACATGTAAAACGACGAAAACGAAAACAATAAATGCATGCGAGTGGAGTAGTTGCAATAAAATCGTTTGTTTCCGGCTACTGGAATTTATTCTCGTTCGAACAACAAACACAGAAGGCCGAAACTGCAAATCGGCAAAAGCAAAGTGCAAACATGGCTCTTATGATACCTGGTAATCGAGGGATAAAGGGGTATATTAAGGGTAGGGAATGTTGCTAACAGGGAGAAGGTTTTCATTAAATTTTAAGGTTTTCCGGACTCTTAAAAATAAATATTTGAACACAGCATAGTAATACTGATGTTCTTATGAATACAGCAATATAATTTTTATTATATTTAATTAATAAAAAGAAAGATAGTTTAAGTTTTGAATAGTAATTAGAAGATTATGCAACATTTTAGACAATTTAGCATAGTTTAATAAACATAATTTACCATTAATAACCGGGTATTTTATGATCCAAACACTAGTATGCATTGCTTTCGTGTTTTTGTTGTCTTTCGAAGCTTGAATATTTGCTAAAGTCATTGCGGTGTTTGCCAGCCACACCCACTCTGCCCACCCACTACCACCACCCACTAGAAGTCCCCGGAGTCGGGTGCAATATAGAATAGAACTCCAGCACAATGCCGAAGGCGACACGAGCAGCAGCAACAACAACAACAACAATTTCAGTAATAATATTCACATTTATGGATTTGTAAGTGGTTCCGCATGACTAACCCAGCATCCTGCATCCCCAGCCGACGCTCCCTCCTTGCAGATTGTTTGCATTGTGCAAGGCATTAAGGTTTCAATAAGGTTCACTCTAATTCGAGTCCTCACTTTTCAATTGTTTTATTGCTGCGGTAAGTGGGGCAGGAGATCTGGGGGCTTATAAATTCATAAGTCACTCACAGATCAGATCATAAGGGGTTTTATAGGGGGGAGTCTAAAGTGGAGAGTATCTGTTACGTAATTATATTTAAATTTTACAAAGTGTCTTCAATTTGTGTGAATTTTAATATTTAATTAACAATATTATTAAAAATAAAATAGAAATTCAGTAGGACTTCAAGTCTGCAAAAAGATAATGTATAAATAAAATAAACAAATATTATTTTTTTAATTTATATTCTCTTCTCTTCACTTCTCGTATCCCTTTATATATAAATTAGTTATTTAATTTATATTAAATGTTTTCTTTATTCTAAAATGTATCAATAGAAATATGTTAAATTAAAGTGCATTTTTTACAGCTAATTCAGTTAATACATTTTAAAGGTCTTGTGCCCAATAGAGCCATTTTCCACTTCCTGTACAATATTGCCAGCAAATAAACAGACTTCGGAAAATGGTAATCAAAGAATTTATGTGGCGAAATAATTAATTCTGTCAGCAAGAATGCGCTGCAGCAGAAATTCACAGAATGAATGAATAAATAAAGCAACCGGAGAGTGCACAGGCTTGGAATCGCTTTTCGATTATGTTAATTTCCCACTGCCATTGCCCAAGACGAGGAGCAACATGGGGATGTCCGTGTGGAGTGCGATTCGTATTCGTATTCGTATTTGGATTTGGATTGGGATTGGGATTGGGAGCGAGTGTGGCACACATGCCGGCAATATGTCCAATGGCGCGTTGGGAATAAATCCAAATCATGCGATCCAATGATCACATTGTGCCGCAACTTGAGTTATGGCGATGGCACAAACACACACAGATACCCAAACACACACACACACTTAAATAAATAAACAAACAAACCGGAGCAAATGAATAAACAACTTCGATGCCTGATGATGGCAAATAAATTGCAGATGTGAACACGACAAATATTTAACAGAAAAACAAATAGTAGGTTCAAGAGGTTTTGACTTAAGAATACATTTTAAACTCTTTTAAATTTTTAGGTTTCTCTTAAATTGAATAGAAAATTATCTTTCTTCTTTGAAGCTTCCTGTATTTTACTAGAATTTTTTGTCTAGTTTCTTTGCATTTTCTTCTCTGACCAATCTTGCAGATCCCCCCACTTCGGTGCACTGTCTCAGTCTGCTTAAATGGATGTCAAGCATTTCGGGCATTGGCATCTAGACAGAAGATTATAATATTTTCCTTTATTTTATATTCTTTTTTCTTCTCTTCTGGCTTGCTTATTTCTGTCACCGATTTGAATTACGTAGTCGACTCGTATGTGCGTCTTGCAATTTTGAATGCTATTTGTTTTATATGCCGCAGATTTTTTTCTTCCAAGTGAAATACGTTTTAATTTATGACTCGGTCCCGGGGCACATTATTCGCATGAAACTCGTGAGTTCTACATGCACTTGGCAGGCATCAGACAGGATATGTAAGGAGAATTCTTGAGCACCAAGGCGGGTCTTTTGGCAGGGGAACAGCTTGACATTTTTTTTATGCATGGGTATCAAAAGGGTAGAAAGGCTATTATTACTTCATATAAGTACATATCGCCCTTATAATATATAAATTCTTAGCATAGCCAGGGTAGTCGATTTAGCCATGTAACTTCGGCTTCCCAAAGTAAGAGTTATTCTCTTGATTTCAAATATTTATTTTGGCTTTCAAAAGAAAGTATATAACGAACAGCAGAGCCCAACAGCAAAACGAATTAAATCATAAAGTCCAAGCGTTTCGATCCTCTTTGCAGGCGCTAATTAATGTTCAACCAGGAAAGGAAGGATAGTGTGAGTCATTGACCAATATTGCGCCACTTGAGCCGGGCCGAATCTGAATTGCTTTCCACCATAAATTGCAAACGAAATCGAAAGGAAACCGTGAACATCGTAAACAACATTTGCAGTTTTCCTTTTCCCCGAATTTTTTCTTTCTTTCCCTCCAGCTTTCTCTGAGGCAATTTGTAATTTTCCGTATTTCATTCGCATACACTTCATTAACATCGGCTGGGGGAAGAGTTGCCTTCGGTGCGCTTGAATGGAGGCTGGGTGATGGGAGGTGGCTGCATCATTAGAGCTGCTGGGCCGGGTCCCTTGGAAATTTACGTCCCTTTTGGCAGAGACCTTCTCTCTAATTCCTTCAAGGAGTCCGCCATGTGTGGGGCAGAAGGAGGGCGCTTTTCTCTTGGCCCTTTTTGGCCAAGCTTCCGTTCGCTTCGCTTCGGTCGCATCAGCGACAAGCGACACAAAAAGTCCTTGGCCAATGACAGGGCCGGGAGTCCGCAGAAGGAGCTGGCTCAGAGGCTCGCAGGTTGAGACAGGAAAATGTTTTTTCACGATAAAAATGATGGATGACATCATAAATAACGTTGGAGTGCGCCCAAACAGAGGGTTTCCAGTGGTTGTTTATTTCGATATAAATGAAATTCCTCTTTCTTTCTTTTCTCCTCTTATTTTTGGCCCGGGAGAAGAAAAAGAAAACTTTCTGGCCCAAAAAAATATATATATTCCTCTTTTTTTTTGGGCATAGATGGGGGCCCAGCCAATGCAAATGGCGAACTTTCGATACCCTCCCCAGGCTAGGAGATCAATGGAAGATGGATATCTTCGGGGGTTGATTGGGGGGTGGCTGGCTCTGGCTTGTAATCACATTTCACGTTTCCATACTCGGCGGCACTCGTATGCCTTGTCGATGTTTCCCGTCGTAAATATCGAAAATTATTATTAATGTTCTGCAAAATACATATATAAGTATAATTTTTTTCCTTGCTGAGAGCTGAAGTCATGATATTGTTGTTGTCCTGGGTCTTTGTAAGTTTTTGGCGCAGGACACAATGGGCTAAACTCAAAAAATGTATAGGAAAAATGTCAAGGAATTTACGTTTAAAATTTATAAGATGAAAAAAATAAGTTAACTATTTATTTAAATAATTTTAAATATTTTACAAGACTAATAGCTCTTATGTTTTATTAGTATTTACTTTCTACTCTATTCTTTCTTAGTAACAATTATTCATATGTCCAGCGAATGTGTTTCAAATCTATCCACATTTCGCAAATTCAAATTCACATCACATATTTAATTTTATTCAGTTATTTTAATTAATTTTAGCTCCTTATGAAGGCTCTTATTGCCATTGTACATTGACTTCAGTGAAGGACAAGCTCGAGCTTAGTAGATTGTATGAAAGTGAAAGCCTGCCAAGGCTCTCTGTATTGGGAGGGAGTGTGGGTGTGTGGTTGCGCTTTAATGATATCCTTATAGCCTGCTAAATTTATGGCAAAGCCGCATAAATTTAGACGCTTTTTTCACGCTTTCACTACAAGGCACAAACCTTATCGCATTCTTATTTTAATGGATTTTTTATCTGCTTCTGCCGCCTTTGCCGCTGCTGCTACTGATGATATGGCCTCAGTTTCCTTTCGAGGACATCGGAGGACTCCGAACATTTCTCATTTCATTTAACTGTAAGTTGATGCAGGCAAATGAGATTTAATAAGCCAACATTTATTTTAGACATTATTGATGGCGGTTTATTTATCAAGAGAGTAGTGGTCGGGCAAGGAGCACATCCTAGCTGGGTTAGTGGCTCTATTAATGCCAGCCTGGCTACCGTCTGCTCCTTATGCGGCGAAGCTCAAAAGGATTAAGTCAACACTGGCCGAGGGTGGAGCGGGACAAAAGGCAGCCCGAAAAGATTCACAGCCGTCGCACAATGCAAAAGCTGCCTTCATATGCTTCCCTACCGCGCCCCGCCACCCACTTTCCCGCTCCTATGAGTTGGTCGGCGATTATTCAAAATGCAAGTCACAAAGTCGAGTGTGTGTGTGAGTCCCTCTGCAGCAGTGTGAGTGTACGAAAATCCCTGCAGCCATGTTGGCGTCAAAATTGTTTACACTTGGCCGAAATTTTATTGAATTAAATCGTTAGAAATTAAGATCATCAAACAGTTAATATTCGAAATAAAAAAAACGAATAAAAACAAATATCCTTAGATATAAATATATTTAAGGACAATCGTTTTATACAAAAATCCAAAGACCACGACAATTTTATACTTAAGTAAACCATAAAAACATTAAAATTATAAATAAAAATAAATAAATCAAAGTATTCATAATTTTATTATTTTTCCCGCTTTTGGAAACCTAATTTAGCAAGCACCCTTTTTTCTGCCTGTGTAGCTTCACTTTGGGTGTCATGCCTTTGGCTTTGGATTTCGGTGGCGCGCGAACTGTAGGTCCTTTTGCTCCTGCTCTCCCTCCTCCGGCCATTTATGCTGCTGTTGCCGCTGGCTGCAATTGCCGCATGTAAATTCTTAAAGTAGTACTTAGCGCTATTATTTATTATATTCCAACACTTTCAACACCTCTCAACAAGTAAGCAACGGTAGCGGGGGCACTGGGAGCTGTGAGCTCTCAGTTTGGGAGTTGGTTTTAGCTGCGATGCTGCTGCCTGCACTTGGCCCATTGTTGCATTCTGCTGTTGCTGTTGCTTCTGTTTGCTGCTGCTCCTCGATGTTGTTGTGTAGAAATGAAATTTATGAATATTGCATGGTAATAAAGCCAAGGATTCCATTACGAGCGACTCATGAGATCCCCCTACACCCAAGTGCACACACGAGCGTGTGTGAATTGTTTGCGCTTTCGAGTCTATTAAAGACCCTAGCGTGCTGCTAGCTGGCGATTCTTGGGTTAAGGAATGGTTTAACTCGGTGAGAGAAATTTAAAAATTAAGGCTTAATTATGGCAAAATTATAAATGGAAAGTGTAAGAAGCTTTAACTTTTGACTACAATTTCTTCATTAATATGAATACGAATTTTGCATAAACTTGGCTTTCTATTATTTTGTAACAAAACAAAACTATATAAAAATATAAAATATATAAAAATCAGATCCCTACCCCGTTTTCCAAATCACATTTAATTCTGAATCAATTTCATTTTACAATTTAACGAGTAAAGCCTCAAACCGAAAGTCCTGTGTCCTGTGCATTCTCGCCACCGAATTGATATAATTCAGAAAATTAAAACAATACGCCACATAAATGCTCACGGAGGCGAACTTCCCAGCTGCGCTGCCATTGTCCTGCATCCTGCGGTGGCCCAGCCTCGACCCTCAGCCATTTCGGGCGTCTATTCAAATGTAAATTTTTCATGAGCAATGAAATGCGTTCAAATTTCAGTTGGCTCTGTTTCGGGAGGCGTTTGCACAAAACGAATTGCCTGCCATATCCTTCCGCGTATTAATTTTTTAACCGCATCACAGCGAACACACAAAAAAAAGTATATAGAATGGAAAGAGCGAGAGGATGTCGGCATAAAATCTGAGGCAATCATAAAGTCAAGGCTGGGACAGGACAGGCTTGGGATGAGCTCGATGGCGAGGACAAACAATTGGCGGCCTGTTGCCAGAGAAATGTCGAGCCAGAGAGTCGTTTGTAATTGTCGACGCGGCCATCAACGCGCCTGAATCGCTTTTAATAATTATTAAAATTATTCTTGTTGAAATGATTATGGCGCTTGTAAGTGGCAGCCACACCCCCGGTGCCGACACTCCCCGCCTCGAACGAATTATGCGCGGCATAAATCTTATTTTTTGGGGTTTTCACAGTCGATGCGCTGCCTCAGATGTGGTTGTGTTTCCCGATTTAGGCCCTAGAATGTGGCATGTCCTGAAAATAGATACAGGAATTTCTTCTATTTTTGGATTTGATGGCTTTAATTTCGTGATATGTAGGCGACATTCTGTAAATTATTGCCCAGAAAGTGTGTCTAAAAGAGTTGTGGAGTGTCAGGGGTTAATTGGTTCAATTGAATGATGGCCTTTTAATGGATTAAAGGAAGTGAGAGTGTTGAAGATTTTTTACTGTTTTCAAAGTAATTTTCTAATTCTAACTTGCAACCTTTAAAGCTCAAAAAACCGTAGCATTTAGATCCCCAAAAACCAAATCAAATGGCCAACACGCACTTTGCCAATGTCCCGTTTTCGTGTCACGTTCCATGGCAGCAGCAGCAGCAGTTGGCAGGAGCGGAAATGGGTGGCAGGATCTGCGGCAGTGACTGTCACACACACACATCCTGGCACAGCTTGCGGCTGGCGCGTGTTCTGCTGCAACTAAGCCCCCAATTTTCCCGGCCCCAATCCCCGATGCCATACCCTCCCCCCACTAATGGCACTCGCGTATCGGAAAACTTGCATTCAAGCGTTTTGTCTTCCAAATTAATTTGGTGTGCTGCAGTTCGGTGCAGTCCTTTTGTTGGTCGGTCGGTTGGTTTGTCCTGGCCTAGGACATGATTATGTTGAACATTTCGGCGAACATTTCTAAGCCGGCCGTGTTGCCAGTCCTGCACACAGGAAAATAAAGGATATGGTTTATTCTCCTACCAACTTTTATAAAGATTTTAAGAGAAAACTAGCTTTGAATATTTCCCACCGAAAGCACACTTTATTTTATAATATTGTTTATTTCAGATTAGGAAATCAAAATTATATATGTTTTAGTAGCATTTTAAAGTGCCAAATATCATTGTAAAAATGTTAGAAAAATAATTGAGCAAAAATTGGAACCTAAAAAGCAATCTTGTTGAAATATAACCTTTAGTAAGTATCTTTAGAGTTTGGAAAACATTTGTTTTAGTGATTTTCTTATCATCAATGAAAGGCTTTGCCTTTTATAAAATATTAAAGTCTAACTTGGTATTAATGTAACCAAAAAGTTCACAAAAATTTAAATTTAAATGTTAAAATTTGTAACATTTCTTCAGTTTTTCATTTATTTTAAAACTTATCTTGTTCTTTTTGGCTTTTTAATAATTTGTTTTCCGTGTAGCTACTACCCTGCTGCTTCGTTTCAATTAAAAGTGGGAAAAACTGAGCGAATTCCAGAGAAACGGCGAATGGAAAATCGGAGAATGGATGTCCGCCATAGCCGGCTAGCTGCACTTAATGCATAAATTCTCTGCTGGACATTTTCCTGGCCATGATAAATTTTGATTATTTTGCATTGACGCCGGATTCGGGTTGATGTTGTTGATGTAATTGATGTAGCTGTTTTTGTGGTTGTTGTAGTTGGAATGGGTGTACATAGTTGTTTTCGATGACACTTCTGTTGTGAATGTTAGTTGGTGTTGATGTTATGGGCTATGATTTTATGTGAATGGATTTTAGAGATTACTTTTAATACAAGCGATGTTTATGGTGATTATGTCATCGAAAAGGAATTACCTAACAGCTTGGTATTAGTGTAAATCTTTTTTTATATTTAGTAATTTTTCGTTTCTTTAAAAAACCTTCAATAAGTCCCTCTTGCCTTTGAGCAACAATAAATAAAAAGAAAGAATCTCTAACCGAACCTCTCACTTGCCAGACTTTTGGCCATTTCGCAGCTGCTTCTGTCAAAATAAAAGCCAAATGCTGTCCGTTTTAAATTGTTTAAACATTACGATGCATTTGGGAATAGCCAATGCCAGGAAGAAAAAACTTTTCCATTTCGAAAGCCAAAATAGAAAAGGAAAGCAGAGGCGCCGAAAAGAAGTAGAGTGAAGAAAACAAGGCGAACCGGCGAAAGGCAAAAACGGGGCAAACACATCCAATTATTTTTCGATTAGTTTCGCTATCATTCCTCAACAACAACAATAACAACAAGATATATGTATGTATAGATCTGAAACTGAAAACGAACCCAAGCACACACACACACACATACACTAGAAAGGCGCTGGGAAAATCCACCCCCACAGAAGCCAGGAATTAAAGGGGATGCGAGGCACATTTGGTGGAACGGCTGGCAAAGCCGAATATAAATAAATAAAACATACAAAATGAAAATAAATCTAACTGAAAAGCCATAAAGCATTTTCAGCATTCGCAATTTAATATGTTCGAGGGTATTTTTCTCGCACGTAGCGAAGATGAACACCACCACCCACCCAAAAAGGCCACCCAAAAAACACCCAGCCGCCCAACAGCCACCACCGAAATAAAGGCACCACCACCAGATCCAGATGCAAGATGGTGCCTGAAGGAACAACAGACAGAAGGACATTTGGACAAAGGGAAGGACAGAGCAGAGCGGAGCTTAGCTGAGAAGTACGAAAGAAAGGAAAAATATATGCCGATGGGGGATGGGGTTTTTCCGGGGGAGCTGAAGTCCCGGCTAAGTGTGATATATTTCCCAAGATTATATAAAATGTTTTATTTGTTCTTGTTGCTACTGTTTCTTCCCCTCATTCTTTTTTTCCCCTTGAATTCCCTGCCCTTCCCTGTTTTTTTTTTTTCCTTCTTGTTTTTCATCTTCGGCAAGCAAATTGCGTGAGCCCTGAAAAGTGCGAAAAAAAAAAGGATATTAGGTGTATATGGCAAGCACCCTGGCAATCTAATACCAGAGTCCTCGTCCTACGGCTTTGTCCTGAAACGAGCGAATGAATTATTTGTTGGCTTCATTCAAATTCAGCCAAGAATTGTCCTGGTTGTTGCAAAAAACTCACAACTTTTGGCAATACGAGAAATGGTAAAAGGGGTTTTAAATAATCGGGAATTGTGACAAACATAAACTTAAAAGTTTAAGTTAACCTACAGGAATGACTAGGCAATATTTATAAATTATTTTATTTATATTTTCAAATTATATAACAATTTAGAATTTGAAATATTAATCACTTTCCTCCCTTCATACTGTACACCATCTGTCCTCGGAGGTCAGTCTGGTTCAGCCTAAAGGCCTTTTTCCGCTCTTCTCACCACTCACCAAGGACCAAGATAAATCGCAACTTGAAGCACCAGATGTGTCCAAGTGGAATTTTTAAGTGGCCAGGACTCATCAAGCTGCCATCCATCCCCACGACTTAACCAAGAGAATTAGTGAGCTTCTTTAATGTTAACGTTTTCACTTTGATGCCGCCATGGATTCGAGATTCATGGTTGGTGATGATGCTGCCAATGCCGGAAAATAACAACCATTTTTCCTACTTTATGCCAACTTAAGTGGGTGACAGCTGAGCGGGTGAAATGGGGTTTTCGGTGTTGGGAATGGGGTTGTGCTCCGCTGCTCGGTTGGTCGAGGGTCTGAAGATGAATGTGCCGCAGCTCTATAAATATGTATGGGATGCTATATATTAAAACCGACTCGACTCAGTCTCCACATCTCCGACATCTCCGACTCGCACAGAGCAAAAACTAATTTCGAAAAATGCCAAAAGAAAACGCAGCAAAATGAAAATAAAAGAAAAACAGCAGCTAGCGGCAAAGGAGAGTTTTGGGAGGAGGGAGAAAAAAAGGAAGAAAAGGACATTTGTGCTGCCTCTGCGACTTTGCCGGCTGGCAAGGGGAGCGGAGCCGGAGCTTGCCAAGGAAGGAATGTGGTGGAGCTCCCAGGCACCGAGGCACAGACTGACAGCCCAGCTCCCGGCTCCGTGTTCGTGTCCGGATCCGTGTCCGGGTCGCAAGCTGCTGCTGCTGCTCCAGCTTCTGTATTTGTCAGTGCTGCTGCTGCCTTCGTTCTAGTCTTCTCTTTTGGGTTGCACCGAACAAATAAAGGATTTTTAAATAAAATATAATTGCAGCTAATTTAGAAATTTTAAATATAATTCAAAGCGGAAGAATGAAGGAAAATGCGGGTATTGATACTCGCTTCAAAATGAATGAAAAGCAAATGTAAAATTACTAATAATTTCTATAGAATTTAAAGTGAAATAAATTTTCTCTCCGTGTACTTCCGCAACCCCCACACCCCCTTTTCGCTGTGGGTACACGAGGGTAATATAACACAACAAAATGCAATAAAGCATTCTGTGGCAACTTGAAGATGCGAGCAGCAGATGCTGATTAAAGGTGTGCGGTTCGGCAAAAGGGGAGGACAGGCGTCTGAGTGGGTGGTTGGTGGTGGTGGGGGTGATGTTGGGGTTTTGGGGGGTGTTGGGTTTCCTTGGTCCACAGGCTCACACACACACACACATACACAGAAGCAGAGAAAACTCATTTGCCGCTTCAACTTGAGTTGTGTGCGCGGGGAAAATGAGAGACGGCAGGACGCAGAGTGTGCTGGGGCTGGGGAAACTCTCCTCCCCTGGGGGGGGCGGGGCTTGAAGGCGGGTTTTTGCTCATTTAAATTGCGTGTGCATTTGCCGGGCACTTCACACTTGAATACGAAAGCAGATAAAGTAATGCCGAAGCAACGAATGGAAGTAATTGGGTGCTGCCCATAATGAATGTACTTAGAGGCAACTCAAACTCTTCTCCTCTGTCCTCCAGGTCCTTCTCAATCCGTTTCCAGACTATTGCATAATTGGCTGCGGACCAAAAGGGGAACTGGAGGATGTGCGGGTAGTTCATTACGGAACATACGGTTAATGGATATTGTCGCACCATAAAAGAAAGGTTGATGATGAAAGGAGTCTTTGCACACAAAGAAATTATAATTGAGTGAGTTGAGTGGGTAAATTAGATCATCCGGTAAACTATATATTGAAAGCTGTTTGGGAATTTTTAAAATAAATTAATGTTGTCTACATAATTTAAATTAATACTGCAACCAAAAACAGGTTAGTGAAGATCATACATTGCTCTTCTTGTTCCCCTTCATCGTTGCATTAGGAAATTAAGAAAAATATAACCCCCAAGTATATAGTATGATTATAATTCCCTACTTAATAACTGCTGTATCAGATAAACCTTCCTTATTTCAATGCGTTATAAATACACCTTCCTTTGGGGATTACTCAATCAACAACAATTGCCGCCTCAACGTGTTTCAGTGCCGCATTGCCGGGTTGCTCCTGCATTTCAGAGGAACTAATTTGTATGTGGGTCCTCGCCTTTCATCGGAGGTGCAATAAAAAGAATCAAATTCGTGTTTCTGCCGCCGACTGCCATATTAATACAGGCCTTACGGTGGCTACAGCGAAAGCGTTGCAGATCGTGATGCGAATGGCCAATTGGCTGGGAGATCACACGACAATCGGCGACAAGTGTGCAAATTGTTGCATTTGCATTTGGCCCAAAACAATCGTTGTTGCTGTTGTCATTATAATGGCTCACTGCAGTTCTTGGCTAATCAAAGTGTTGTCCGACCCCCAGCTATCCCATATACGGGGGCCTACGTCTCCTCCAGTTAATGACAGTTTCGACAGTTTTGGTTTTGATTGGATGGAGGGGTTGGGATGGTTAGATGGAAAGGTGGGGCCACTGGAGGAGAAGGAGGAGGAGGAGGTGGTGACCAGGACGGCATCGTAATGTGGTTGTTGACACTAATTATAACTGGAATTGGTAGAGCCTGAGCCAAATGGCTTGGTTTTGTCATATGGCAGTGATGGTGGATCAAAGGGGGCTTAAAGTATTTAAATTGTTTGTAAACTTATCGCAATTTTAATTGGTTTAATCTCGGAAGTTTTTTAAATGATTACAATTAATACAATTTCAAATATTTTTAAAATTATTTTAACTTATTGTTGTGATATTTTTAAGAACTTTATGCCGTTATATGTCTCAATGCCTAAATAGCTACCAAACTGTACACTACATTTGATATATCAAATATTACTGTTCATATTTTTAAATACAAATTTAATCGTTTTAAAACTCCAACTGATTTCTGAAGCATCCTAGAATATGGTTTTTATTTTTATCTTCTAAATTTGGAAACATAACACATGAAGTCAAAGGAAACTTCATCATCCCTTGCTTGCAACGCCCATGTCTGCGTTTGGTTGCCAGCATTTCCACCTGCAACTCGGTCAGTTTTTCATTATTTTCATGCTGCATTTAGCTCACGTTTTAATTAAGTCGTTGTCGTTTTTGTCGTCGGAGTCACCATCGACGACGCCGGGTTCCGTTTTAACTGCGGCGGAGACGCAAGCCAACACAGAAACTGCAACTGCAACGCAACTGCCACTGCCACTGCCGCTGCAACGCAAGTGCAGCACCATGCAAAGGCAGAAACAGAAGCTAAAAGTCATTGCTGTGCTCGGCACTTGCATGTAAATCTGCTCATCATCGTAGATGGGATATTACTCCCGAGCCACCCAACAGAAACCCACTCATCCTGCCCCTCCACTGGAACACCCAGGCCATTCCACTGTGTAACGACTCGCCACACTTCCACCTATAACATAACTCTTTCAGGCCAGATGTTTCCTCGAGTCCTGGGCGCACGCATTGTATTTGTCCGGCTTCGGCTCGTCGGCTAAAGGTGGTGATGTTCTTGCCAGGACTCGGCTCGCCTATATATAATTTTAAACTAGATAAATTGCGTGCATTTAGCTATAACCGGAGAAGAAACACACAATTGCAGATAAAGGGTAAACAAAAGAGATAGATTCCCTCTTCTCGACTGATCCACCTAACTCTGACCTCCTGATGTCCTGGAGGCCTCGATTCGCCCGCCCTACCAAATGGTCGCTGCTTCCTTTAATATTCCATGTCTCCCGCGACCCCTTCTCCCTAATGCTGTTCCCCCTCACCCTACATCGCTAGCTGCGGCCACCAAATAGGGTTTTTAAAACATTATAAACTTTATTAGTTGCTAGAATAAAATAAAGACATTCTTAACCTAAGAGACAGACTTAAACAATAATAAATGTAACATAAAAATATAGTTGACAAATACACGAATGGTTTATAGCTTATTTTGGCTCAGCATAATGAATAAACAAAACGGCACGAAACAAGTCTGGGGCGGAATTAATCTGGGCAAATAGTTATACTTCAATATTACTAGATTTCGCTAAATGAATGACGAATATTTAGATGCGCACAATTGTTTATCAAAATTTATGGGCATTGCCACTTTTATGTTTATTTTCTTTTTGACTTTTAATTCAATTATTTGTATTTTCTCGCATTCGAACTCTTGCTTCCCTTGTCTTTCAAATGAAATTCCAATATTCTTTATTTATTATTCTTTTTTACAACCAAGATTTTCCTCTATTCTCTCTTTGCTTTTCAGTTTTATTTGTGATAGAATAGATTTTTCGATTTCTCGCTGATCAGCGACACTCACCCTGAGCTTACATCCACCGGTGAAAGCGCTTTCCTCGGGACATGCTAGCTGAAAAGGG
>VNJN01006417.1:0-14957 GCA_008042485.1 Drosophila mayri
TTTTATATTTTTATATTTTTATATTTTTATATTTTTATATTTTTATATTTTTATATTTTTATATTTTTATATTTTTATATTTTTATATTTTTATATTTTTATATTTTTATATTTTTATATTTTTATATTTTTATATTTTTATATTTTTATATTTTTATATTTTTATATTTTTATATTTTTATATTTTTATATTTTTATATTTTTATATTTTTATATTTTTATATTTTTATATTTTTATATTTTTATATTTTTATATTTTTATATTTTTATATTTTTATATTTTTATATTTTTATATTTTTATATTTTTATATTTTTATATTTTTATATTTTTATATTTTTATATTTTTATATTTTTATATTTTTATATTTTTATATTTTTTTTTATATTTTTTTTTTGTTATTGATTGCTAGTATATATTTTGATTTTATCTAATAAAATTGAAATAACATATTTAATTTGTAGGAAGTTTACATAACCTAAAAGTATGTAATTGAATTTATGTAAAACAAGAAAGGAAGCTAACTTCGGCTCACCGAAGTTTGTATACCTTTGCAGAATTTAAACAAAAAATATAAACCTAACTTCTGGAATAATAACACAGTGCGACAAAATTCAACTTTTTTTGTATCTGGAATGAGGCAAACCTTTTCTTACTGATTTTTGGGTGCTGAATCTGAATCCATAAGCAGAATTTGTCTATCACATCGCACAAACGCATTTAAAATTGCTAAAAACGCTGTTTTTGCCCTACTTTGCAGTAATATAATTCGGTGGCAAAATGTGCTAGAAACTTCGTTATTTTTGCAAAATACGGCGAAATAGTTCCAAAATGATGACCAAGTGGTCTTTCGTCGGAAACATTTTTAATTGACTAATGAATATAACTCTCAAAACTACTTAATTAGATAGTATATATTAATGACAGTATCGGACATACGAACATAACATGATAACAAACTTCGACGTGCCGATGCTAGCTTCCTTTCATGTTTATACCCTTGCAGGGTATTATAATTTCAGTCAGAAGTTTGCAACGCAGTGAAGGAGACTTCTCCGACCTTATAAAGTATAAATATTTTTGATCAGGATCAACAGCCGAGTCGATCTAGCCATGTCCGTCTGTCCGTCTGTCCGGTTATACGCGAACTAGTCCCTTAGTTTTGAAGCTACCTGAATGAAACTTTGCAGTAAGTCTTCTATATACTCTCAGTCCTACATATGTCGAAACGATCGGACGGCTATATCATATAGCTGCCATAGGAACGATCGAAAAAAATATAACTCTGTCAGTTTCAAGATATTTTAACCAAATTTAATATTTGGCCATATTATATTATTTTAGAATTTGGTTTTAATTTCATGAAAATCGGTCTATTATATCCTATAGCTGCCATAGGAACATTCAGAAAAATAAAAAAACCATAACTTAGCCGTGTTTCAAACCATTTTCAACAAAATTGAGATTTGGCAACTAATTATTATTCCAGTATTTCGGTTTAAATTTTTTGTTTAAATTCTGCAAGGGCATATAAACTTCGGTGAGCCGAAGTTAGCTTCCTTTCTTGTTGATATTAATTTATTTTAAAACGAATTTAACAATGCAATTTTACAATTCTACAATAAAACTTAAAATTGAACAAACCAAATGAATTTGCAAATCTGCAAAGTACCATCATGTAGAATATGAAACTATTTTTGGTTAAATATTACTATGTTCGTCTTAAATGTTGATATCAGTAAGGTGTCGTCACTTCTGTATAACCTTCTTAAAAAATGTTTTTATTTCAATGGTTAACTGCTTTAATTCATAAATGTCGGCTAATCAAAATGACCTTCGTATTTTTATGATCGAAAGTTGTCAACAATGTTTTATAGGTTTTATATGAGCTCACGGGTCTAATGCCAAAGGACAAGGGTATACAAACTTCGACTTCCCTAAGTTTTCTATCTTAATTTTCATTAATAGTTAAATTAAAGGTGCGTTAGCATATTTATTGTGCATTTAAAAAGTACAGGTGCCGTGCTCAAAAAATCGTCTAGTGGTGCAATTAGCTTTGAATGGTGCAAATTAATAGTGTGCTTTCCGCCATATGTATATTAATTGATTTACTTTTCCTGCATTTTGCATTTTTTTCCAATTATGTAATTATGCGCGTTAAATTGGATGCAGGGGAACGCTTGCATTTTGGATACTGCCATGGATGCCTATAGAAAATCCACAAACGAGAAAGAGTAGGTTTCATCCTGCTGAAAAAATACCGTACACTTTTTAATAACTAATTATAAAAGGAAAATAACACAAGAAATTCGCATTAATGTTTATGATTTTGTGATTTTGTTATTTTTGCTAAAAATTCTTGATTTCACATGTTGCGGTTACATTTACTTATCAAATTTTTGCTGGCGTATTTAATAAAGGTTTCTCAAATTGTTACATACACAAACACATCATAAATATATTATGTAAATAAATGAATGGATCTAGTAAGCAAATCATTTCCTTGAACAGGCTTTTGTGTATGCATTTCATGAATGAATCACATGAACTCTTATACCCTGTATACCTTAACCTTATACTACAATTATTTAGAGAAAAAACAATGACATGCGCAGAAAGGATATACATACATCCGCGACAAGCTCCAGAATGCTGAATAAATGTATACACACGTTTATAGTGTATTTTTTATGAATAAAAAAAGCAAAAACAAAAAAAAATGAATTGTTTAAACTAATTTCTGTGCTAAACGTATAATGATTATGTTTGAATGATCTGTCCAATATATGTCATAAATAATTCGTTTCTGTGTTATATTATTTTGTTTGTTACCAAAGGAATTATTTGTACTACGACGTTTCCAAACACTCAATGTAAACTGAATATGTTAAATGAAGAACATGCATAAAAAGTTTTATACTCGCCATGCTTTTGTCTTCAAATGTAGCTTTGCAAGCTATTCCTTGCGTTAGTATGTGTATTTAATTATATAAGCTCCCTATGTAAAGCTTTAAAGCGCCGATGCTGATTACGCCGCCTAGTGTGGTTTGGACTTAACGCAGTTACTTGAATTGATGCTAGAATTCCTAAGGGGTTCTAGTTGCATCCTGGTGGTAAGGTCAAGCTTAAAATGCAGCCAGTTGGTTCTTGATGACGCATTGTACCAAGACTAAACCACCTATATACATATACTTAATGTATATTAATTTCATTTATAAACTAGTCCATTCTATAGAATTAATTTTTAGTACAATTCTTAGACGATTAATAATTAAATTAGAGAGTTTCAAGGAAATCCGTTAAAATTGCCGAGAGTGGGTTTATTATAAGTGTATAAATTAATGTTTTTTAAAACAATTATCGATTTTATATTCTTTCTTTCAACAGACTTCTTCAAGCTTTACATTAATCTAAATCAATCATTTCTGTAGGTAAGTATGCATATATCTATGTATTTAATATTATATTGTAATGTGTAATACATATGGATGGGAATATATGTGTTTACCGCTCTTGAAATTCATTATTATACCATTGCAGTAATTTTAATTGTATTGTAATTTCAGTCAGAAGTGTGCAACGCAGTGAAGTATTATATTCTTAATCAGGATCAACAGCCGAGTCGATCTAGCCATGTCCCTCTGTCCGTCTGTCCGTTTCTACGCAAACTAGTCCCTCAGTTTTAAAGCAATCTGAATGAAACGTTGCAGTTAGTCTTCTATAAGACTATACTCTCACTCCTACATATGTCAGAACGGGCCGGATCAGACGACTATATCATATAGCTGCCATAGGAACAATCGTAAAATTAAAAAAAAAATTATAATTGTCAGTTTTCAAGATATTTTAACCAAATTTGATATTTTATATCATCTTATATTACTTTAGAATTTGGGTTTAAATTTCATGAAAAACGATTGACTATATCCTATAGCTTCCATAGGAACAATTAGAAACAGAAAAAAACCATAGCCGATATTTAACTTATTTTCATCAAATTTGAGATTTAGCAACTAATTCTTATTCCAGAATTTCGGTTTTAATATTTTGTTACAATTCTGCAAGGGTATATAAACTTCGGTGAGCCGAAGTTAGCTTCCTTTCTTGTTTTTTTATTCTTATATTGTAGTCTATTTTTGTAGTGAACCACAATGAGTGAAAACATCAAGGCTGTCGTTCGATGTAGGCCTATGAATCGCAATGAAATTGAAGCTAAATGTGAAGTAAGTTTTATATGTTTTTCGACGTATTTGAATTTTGAACAAAATTATTTTAACAAAATTTTTCAGAACATTGTAGATATAAAAGACTATACCGTTTCTGTGCTAAATCCATTAGCACGCCATGCACAAAAAAAAGTATTTACATTTGATAGTGCTTATAATATAAATACAAAAACCGAAGTTATTTATAATGAAATGTGCTATTCCCTAGTGGAGAGCACAATTGAAGGATATAATGGAACTATTTTTGCATACGGCCAGACAGGTTGTGGCAAAACACATACAATGCAGGTAATTTAAGACATTCCTGCAGTACCATTCATCAACGGTTCTTCAACGGCAATGTCGGTGTTGTTGAGGAATCATTGATGAATGGCCAACAAAAATACTGATGAAGTTAATTTGAGCTTGTAATAGGCGTCATTTATCACTTTCACATTTTCCTTACAAGGGTACTGGAAAAATGGACAATACAATGAGCGATGGAATCATACCAAAATGTTTCGATCACATATTTGAAGCAATATCTATGGCAACCAATATTAGATACTTGGCATTCGTAAATTACTTTGAAATTTACAACGAGAATATTCGCGACTTGCTTGTGACGAGAAACGACGATTGTTTTGTTAATCATCCGCTTAAAGATATACCGGGTATTGGAGTCACAGTACCTACATTAAGTTCCCAGCCAGTTATAAATGCCATGCAATGTTATCGGTGGTTAAACATTGGCAACGAAAATCGCATAACGGCAGCGACATTAATGAATGAAAAAAGCTCACGATCACATACAATGTTTACCATTACTTTAGAACAATCAGAAAATTTTACAACAAATATTACAACAAAAGATAATAATCTTGATAATGATAACTGGAAAGCCGTAATACGGCGAGGAAAATTAAACCTGGTGGACTTGGCCGGTTCGGAAAGGCAGCGAAAAACGGGTGCTCAGGGAGAACGCCTTAGAGAAGCAACAAAAATTAATTTATCACTTTCGGTTTTGGGAAATGTTATATCATCATTGGTTAATGGTAAAACCAAACATGTACCATTTAGAGATTCGAAACTGACACGTCTGCTACAGGTAAATTACAAATATAAATCAGAGATTATTCAATTTATACATATTAGAGCTGGAGATATTTTTAAAAAGAAAACCTTAAATTATCGATAATTGAAGTTTTTTGTAAAAATTATTTCTAAAACAATATTAATTTTTGAAAAATTAAGTAATTAAAAACCATCGAGGTATCGATACTTCCACCAGCTCTACCCTAAGGTAGTCCCCGTCTGGGTAGGCTACAGCTAGAAATATGTACATACATACATATGTGTACCAGCAAAACTGTAACCTGTAACTTTCCATCAAGGTATGACCCGATATTTCGAATTCTTTACTATGGGAGATAAGAGAGTTATTTTTCGGTACCTCAGCATCAGCTGTGTCATTAAATATTCAAGCAATTTTTAAGTATAGAATTGACGTAGCTCTGAAGTCCTTGTTTGACATTAAAACTAAAATAATCTTAGTTTTTCCATGCTGAGGGAATATTCGAAGTGGTTATCGTAGTATTGAAAATAAATGTTTTTGTGGTAGAAGTAGGGAAAAGATTTTTTATACCCTGTACCAAAGGTACAAGGTATTATAGTTTCGTGCGAGTGCAATTTTCTGTAACAGGCAGAAGGAGGCGTGTCAGACCCCCAAAAGTTACCTAAATATTGATCAGGACCACTAAAGGAGTCGATATAGCCATATCCGTCTGTCTGTCTGTATGAACGCCAAGATCTCAGAGACTATAAGAGCTAGAGACACCAAACTTGGGATTTAGACTTCTTATGTCTGCACGCAGATGATTTATTTTAAATTTTTGCTGCTCCCCTTTTTGGTGGAGCTATTTGAAAAAACCATACATCTCCCAAATTTATAAAGTTGTGTGAACCATATTTAAAACCTGTATGAATTTTACCAAAATACACATATTGCCTAAATCCGATCATTGCCGATCATTGCGATCGTGCCATAAATAGCTGAGATATAATCAAAACGTTCATTCTACATTTTAGTTATGTTCACACTTTTATGAAATTAAGATTACTTATTTCGAATTGGTTCGTGGTGAAGTTGTCTAAGCTGCAGTTAACCCAAAATGTTTTTATGTCAAATAAAATAAATTGTCAACGGTTCAAGTCTCGTCTGCGAAGAGTACTTTTTTTTTTTAATTTTTACAATATTTTTTAAAATTTTTTCCTGTAAATCAAAATATTTATAGTATTTAAAAACCTTCTAATTTTTTAAAACTCGGACCATTGGCTTACACACAAAACATATATGCAGTTTTACCCACTGAGCTATCGATCTTGCTCTTGAAGTGGAAGACATTTGCATTATATGTACATTTCTTTCCGTTTTTTTGTCATATCTCCTTCTTTCATATAATTTTGGCACGCGCGTTGTAATGGTACAGGGTATTCTACTGTAGGGACGACCGACTGTATGTCCATCTTGCTTAAATTTGGGCCAAACATTATCTAAGATAATTGAACTCTAAGAATACAATTTTAAACTGGTACAGGTAATTTTGTACAGGTATTGATTTGAAGTTTCTTTAATTACATCGATTTTCGAAAACGATCGACAGAGGTCCTCGACATCAACTTTGTGATTTATTAAAAATTAACCATTAAATCGTTAACGCATTCGGATCCAAAAATATTTCATTTCATACTTTTAGGCATTTTATTAACGATCGATTGCTGCGAATTTATCTTATTATACCCTTGCAGGGTATTATAATTTCAGTCAGAAGTTTGCAACGCAGTGAAGAAGACATGTCCGACCCTATAAAGTATATATATTCTTGATCAGGATCAACAGCCGAGTCGATCTAGCCATGTCCGTCTGCCCGATTATACACAAACTAGTCCCTCAGTTTTAAATCTATCTGAATGAAACTTTGCAGTTAGTCTTCTATATACACTTACTTCTATATATGTCGGAACGGGCCGGATCGGACGACTATGTTATATAGCTGCCATAGGAACGATCGGAAAATTTTTTGAAAAAAAATTATAACTATGTCAGTTTTCAAGATATTTTACCCAAATTTAATATTTGGCCATATTATATTATTTCAGTGTTTAAATTTCATGAAAATCGATCGACTATATCCTATAGCTTCCGTAGGAACAATCAGGAAAATATAAAAAAAAAATAACTTAGCCGTTTTTTAAACCATTTTCATCAAATTTGAGATTTGGCAACAATTATTATTCCCGACTTTAGGTTTTAATTTTTTGTTTAAATTCTGCAAGGGTATACAAACTTCGGTGAGCCGAAGTTAGCTACCTTTCTTGTTTTTAGGATTCTTTAGGAGGTAATACAAAAACCCTTATGATATCCTGCATCTCTCCATCAAACTTTAATTATGATGAAACAATAACGACCCTGCGCTATGCGAGTAGAGCAAAGACAATTGCAAATAAACCGATAATTAACGAAGATCCCAAAGATGCCAAGCTAAGACAGTATCAAAATGAAATACTCTATCTAAAAAAAATGCTGGAAGAAACCCAACATAAGATTAATTACATGGGTGATGAAAAGTTAAGTCTAAGAAGTTCAATTCATGATAAGATATTCCAAGAGTCCACAGACACCACCAGTGCTGAAGCGAAGAACTTAAGGACAATCCTACCTGGGCAATCAAAAGAAGAAGAGATACAATTGCAAGCACGAAATCGTATCGATCTCATTAAACGAACTTTAATTGGAGGAGAACGAGTTGGTGATTTAAAACTTAAGGAACAGCATAAAGCCCGCAAAATTGCGGCTCAACATCACTTAAATGTGGTGGCCAATGCCCTGAGCCGTGTTAATTATGAGGATCGAGACCTATTACAGGATCATTATGCTAGTATAGCCCAAGAGATAAATATTAAAAATGAATATATACGAAAATGTCAACAAAAAATTAAAATGCTTGAAATGGAAGTCTCGGATTTGAATTCAGAGTACCAGCTTGATCGTGAGGATTATTTGGATGAAATAAGAAATCTCGGACGTGACATCAAGTTTTATCAACAATTACTTTATAAATTTGATTCAATTTTACGTAAAAATGATAAAAATTGGTAAGAAATCGACTCAACAATAATTGTAAGCGCTTACCGAAACGTTTTATTATAGGTCTCCGGATTTTGTAATGAAGCATTCAACATGGAATGATGATCTGAAAACTTGGAAAATTCCCGACAACTGTTTATTGAAACTTCCACCGGCTAATTTTACTTCCGATAATCAACGTATATATAGTTCGGCAGAAAATAAAAACATTTTGAAAAACTTTAAGAAAGTTGAAAAGCAGACTTCTGAACATGTAAGTATATTTTTAACTGGTTTATTGTGTGAAATATACCGTATATTGTTTTATAATATATACTTTATTAAAGGATAACCTAAACATATCGAAAGAATCGTATAACGTAAATGTCCTCAACAACTACTTTCGCACATCTCGTCAAAGCAATTATAAGGAACAATTTGGAAAAAATTCACGACTAACTAGTATATATTAATTAACAGCATATATATTGCTTTTCAAATATTTTCATATATAATGTAACTTTATTTTTAACAATGCGTAAAAAATATACAAAGCACAAGGCATGAACTCCTCACTGCCATGGAACTTTGGTCCAAAAGGCGTACTTTGCCTTTGGCAATTCCATTGCCGGGCTAAAGTCCTCAAACTACAACTCGTTTTATCCACGATCGGTGATGATGTGTAGCATCATAGTGAGGAAGTGCCTCCTGGCAGCTTCCTCCTAAACGGACAGGATGGCCCCGCCGAAGGAACTCAAGAGCTTGGTAGAATGCAGCCCGAAGAACCAGCAACTGATTGTGGGTGCACAATCCAATGCAGTCGACTTTCCCGACAGAATCGGCAGAGGAGAGTCTCTCTTCGACTGTATACTTTCAATTAACATGTAGCAAACGTGGGAGAGGAACCCTTCAAACGTGCTAGATCAATCACTCGTTGTATACCAGGGCACTGTGGTATCAGAATGGAAAGTCCTTGAGAGATCATCATTCTCTTTTTTGTTGTTGTTGTTTATTTTCGCCGAAATTGTTCAGTGCCATCTGAACATAAATGGACGTTATGGGTCTGGACGATCATCATTCTCAGACCACAAGTACATTCAGTACCAAAAGGAATTCGAGCACTCTGTAAAGTTTTAAGTCCTCCGTTCCATGTTCCACCAATATAACAAGTCCGTTTTGGGTTTTAAGGTTTATTCCATTTATTTCTAATTTTTATTCAGTTTGCATTTCTTGCCGCACTGAGCTCACAGGAGTATCTTGTATTATCAAATGAGGTCTGCTCGTGTTACATTTATGCCGACACTTGCACTTTCTGTGTGCGGTCCAAGGCATAGCGATCGGTTCGTGTTTTGGCCACTTAGACTTATGACCGAAACCTTGAATTATGTAAACACTGCGACAACGTGTTGTTACAGTGTGTGCCCTTTAAGTACTCTTGGTACAGTTGGTGGTCGATACATATATGTGCATACTACAACTATCCAACACCAACTGTCTTCAGAAACACTAACTGGGGTAAATTCAAGAAGATAATCACAATAAGATTAAACTTGACGGGCACAGTAAGAATAAAAAATGAATACAAAATTAAGTAATACAAAATCCTACTAAGGGATTACCACGAACGGCTAGACTCCAGAAGTTGCTATCAAAGTACAGAGTCAACTAAAACGAGACGATGGACAGTGGACTTAGCGCAGCAAAGAAGCCCTAATATCACTTATGCAAGCTCACTTCCAGAATGCACTGAGGTCCCCGCTGCCAATAAGCACCAGGACCACCCTTTTGAAACCGCAAGGCGGGGCCTTACTGTCCCTCCTATAGAACTCGGTGGTCGAAGACTTTAACAAGAGATTCGTAAGCTCGGTTATTGAATCAACACTCAGGAAAGCAAACGTGCTTCCACAGGGCATAGGCCGTACACATTAGGCGGCAAAATTCTTCGTGGACAGTCATGTGGCGATTGGATCCACGCATTCTCCAAAGCAAGTTAAAGAGTTAAAGCAGATGGAGGGGAAACTCCACAACTCATCTCGAAGAGGACGCCAGGGTATCTACTTGCCTTTGCCAAAACGCCTTGATCTTCAAGGACTTCAAAACCACGTAAACAATCTCCAGATCTACACAAAAAAATATGGACAAATAAGTCCATACTGTGCTTTGCATGGCTCAACGAGGGCCTTTGGGTTTAACCCAACCTAGCCGCGATAATTAAAATTACAATATAATTTCATTCTCTTTTTTATTTAAAAACTTGATCTGTTAATAGCCGATGTATCGATACCAGAAGTATCGATACAGTTTATATATAATTACTTGTTGAGTATGATCTTTAAAAAAACGCACTAGTCAGTTGTCTAAAGGAAAGTGAAAATAATACAAACGTTTTTAAGCGTTATATGTACTCATCGATTCGGAACACGAAAATAAATAAACGTACTAAAAAAATTATTTGTATCCAGCTGTGGCTGTTTTTTGGTGCGCTACTGTAAAACCAACTAAACTTAAGTAAACTTCCCCCTTTACTGCAGTGATAGCACTCTCTCTCTAGGAGCAACTCTCCTAGATCATAAATCTATTTCACACAAGCAAAAAACTCTAAACACAAACTTCGAAGCCATTGGAGTTTCAATTAAGTCCAAAATAGTGCAAAATAGTAGAATAGTAGTAGTAGTAGAATAGTAGTAGTGCAAAATAGTAGAAATAGTGCTAACCCCCTCTACCGCCTCTACTATCGTACTGGGCGATTTTATCAGCTGGCACCCATACTGAGGTTCCCCTAGAGCCAATGCCAGACAAATCCGATTACACGCTCTTAAAAGACAAAACGACAACACACCAGTCAACACATAATCACTAACACACATTGACATCTCTCTACCCACAGCCACCCCAGAGATCTCTTGGAGATTCCTTGAAGATCTCCATGGTAGTGACCTTATCTTCATCTTCCCCAGGCTCCATCCCCCAACACTAATGGTCAAACCAACATTTAAGATTAAAAACGCCAACTGGGACCTCTTTAGAATGCTCACCATCAAAAAATCCTCTCGCTCTCAACCTAGTTACAACACAAACAAAGAAGCAACCAACTTTAAAAAAAAACCATATTCAAAGTGCCTCTCTATACCCGAAAACACAACCTGCCCCTCCCCCGTACCGTACCTTGGTGGAACAAAAACTTATCCCTCTTAAAAAAATGAAACCTCAAATGGAAGACTCTTAAACTCAACATAAATACAAAAAAATGGTTCAAAAAGCTAACGCCAAGTACAAGAAAGCAATTAGGGAAGCTGAAAAATCTCCCTCCAAAACTTCACCTCCAAACTCCAAACACCGATCCATCGAGAATATGGGCAAATATTAAACGACTTTGTACCCTACAAAACATATAAACAGCATCTTCAATATAACAACCTAAAAACCAACAATAGACAACAGAAAAAATTTGGTCTCCCTTGGTCGAAGCAGGCTGAGGACTTCCAACTTCACCTCCGATTTCCGCACTAATAAACCCCTCCTTATGGTGTTATGCTGTTATGCTGGCATTAATTAGAGACTTCATTAAAGATTTGACAGCTCTACTGGGTTTTACACAAGAGCAAGCAAGATGAATATACGGCACTTCTAATGCATTGGCAATGCATTAGAGGCGAAAATCAATATATCTAAATGAAATATAGTAGAAACGAATTTGACTGATGACAATATACTGCTCTAATGACACTAAATTGTAATTGAAAAGTATATTAGCCAGCTCATTAGAGATCACGAGTCTAATTGGGCACACAATACAAATTTAATTTGGCTAATGCTTTGCATTCGTTTGTTGAAACTAAAAAATCTTTAAAAATTGAGAACATTACTATGCTTTAGTTGACGAGGTTTTTGAGTTGCAAACTTAAATGAAATAAATTTTTTTGGTGTTTTCCCCTCTTCCAACAGAGCGCTCGTATTTTCTTTACGTTCTCGTTTAACTGAAATAACTTTTCGTTAAAGCCACCGAGGCTTTTACTTAAAACTTCTACTTTGTGTTCTTTATATTTCTAGTTTACTTCGCGTGTGAATGCAGCTATTTTAATTAATCCCTTTTATTTTCACTATTTAATTGTGCTGTCAGTGTTTGTTTTTCTTATCTTTTTTGGATATTCTCTTTTTACCCACCCGTTTAGCCGTTGTTGCTCTGTCGCGACAGCTAAGCGCGCTAACTCTCACGCTCCCCTGCTCTCTAGAGCTTTAACTCTATTGGTGCAGCATTTTTTTATATATATATATGTCGCCTCCGCATCCTATTGTAACAAGTACAGTGGTTAGTTTTTAATAAATACTTCTTCCGATATTGTCTGCTCTTCCAAAACATGTAAAAAGGCTGTTTTGTCGTGACGTTGAAGGGGAAATGATGTCTTTCAACCGGCAAACCAGGGACAGTTTTCAGGAGTTGTTATCGAGTTATAATAAAACTGATAATATCTTCTTAGCGCTTGATAAGCAATTTAATAGCCTTACGCTATTTAATGAGTCTCCAAGGCGCAAAAAAACTGCAACTGGAGTGCAGCATTGACACGGATCGTAACAGCCTGCGGTGGGCCCTTAGAATTAAATCCTGCTGTGGGATTAAACGTACCACCATTAATTTCCTTTTCGTACCTATGGGATCACAAATTTTGACCCCCATAGCCCCGTAAATTTATCCCCCAGGAGCTACCGGCCGATATGGGCACGCCAAGCACTCAGTCTGTCTTACCAGAAGCCCTCATTGCAATCCCACCTACGAAACAGATATTTGTTACGCGGCTCTCCCCTGGTCAAATATCTGAATGACATCCATTGCCTTTATATGAGGCAAAGTCAGAGCTGAAAATTTAAAATTAAAGTTGGGAAAATTCAAATTTTCTTACGCTAGGGATATTATATCTTTCAAAAACAAACAAACAGAACCAAATGATTTGCAAAACGCACCTTGTGGCCACGTCGTGTGTCCTGCTGGTTCTGCTGGCGGCGGCAGCGGCAGCGCAGTCGGCGACGGCGCAGATAGGAGTGCGGCCAGGTGGCAAGCTCATTGAACTGGACGAGGACAATTGGAACCTCATACTCCAGGGCGAATGGATGATCGAATTCTTTGCTCCGTGGTGCCCGGCTTGCAAGAACCTGGCTCCCACATGGGAGCGATTTGCTCGCCAAAATCGATGTCACCACCTATATTAGCCAGCTCATTAGAGATCACGAGTCTAATTGGGCACACAATACAAATTTAATTTGGCTAATGCTTTGCATTCGTTTGTTGAAACTAAAAAATCTTTAAAAATTGAGAACATTACTATGCTTTAGTTGACGAGGTTTTTGAGTTGCAAACTTAAATGAAATAAATTTTTTTGGTGTTTTCCCCTCTTCCAACAGAGCGCTCGTATTTTCTTTACGTTCTCGTTTAACTGAAATAACTTTTCGTTAAAGCCACCGAGGCTTTTACTTAAAACTTCTACTTTGTGTTCTTTATATTTCTAGTTTACTTCGCGTGTGAATGCAGCTATTTTAATTAATCCCTTTTATTTTCACTATTTAATTGTGCTGTCAGTGTTTGTTTTTCTTATCTTTTTTGGATATTCTCTTTTTACCCACCCGTTTAGCCGTTGTTGCTCTGTCGCGACAGCTAAGCGCGCTAACTCTCACGCTCCCCTGCTCTCTAGAGCTTTAACTCTATTGGTGCAGCATTTTTTTATATATATATATGTCGCCTCCGCATCCTATTGTAACAAGTACAGTGGTTAGTTTTTAATAAATACTTCTTCCGATATTGTCTGCTCTTCCAAAACATGTAAAAAGGCTGTTTTGTCGTGACGTTGAAGGGGAAATGATGTCTTTCAACCGGCAAACCAGGGGCAGTTTTCAGGAGTTGTTATCGAGTTATAATAAAACTGATAATATCTTCTTAGCGCTTGATAAGCAATTTAATAGCCTTACGCTATTTAATGAGTCTCCAAGGCGCAAAAAAACTGCAACTGGAGTGCAGCATTGACACGGATCGTAACAGCCTGCGGTGGGCCCTTAGAATTAAATCCTGCTGTGGGATTAAACGTACCACCATTAATTTCCTTTTCGTACCTATGGGATCACAAATTTTGACCCCCATAGCCCCGTAAATTTATCCCCCAGGAGCTACCGGCCGATATGGGCACGCCAAGCACTCAGTCTGTCTTACCAGAAGCCCTCATTGCAATCCCACCTACGAAACAGATATTTGTTACGCGGCTCTCCCCTGGTCAAATATCTGAATGACATCCATTGCCTTTATATGAGGCAAAGTCAGAGCTGAAAATTTAAAATTAAAGTTGGGAAAATTCAAATTTTCTTACGCTAGGGATATTATATCTTTCAAAAACAAACAAACAGAACCAAATGATTTGCAAAACGCACCTTGTGGCCACGTCGTGTGTCCTGCTGGTTCTGCTGGCGGCGGCAGCGGCAGCGCAGTCGGCGACGGCGCAGATAGGAGTGCGGCCAGGTGGCAAGCTCATTGAACTGGACGAGGACAATTGGAACCTCATACTCCAGGGCGAATGGATGATCGAATTCTTTGCTCCGTGGTGCCCGGCTTGCAAGAACCTGGCTCCCACATGGGAGCGATTTGC
>VNJN01006421.1:0-11356 GCA_008042485.1 Drosophila mayri
ATTGACTTCATAAATACGGCATCCAAGCTTGTACCAGCTTTCGATGGTAAAGCTGAGAATTTGACAAGTTTTGTTGATGCCTTGGAAATAGTTGAAACAATAAAAGGCGAGCATAAAAGTTAAGCGATTTCAATAATCAAAACTAAGCTAAAAGGTGCCGCCAGAAATCTAATCGGAAATAAAACCACAATTTCTGAAGTGATTTCGAAATTGAAAAGCAATGTCAGAGGCAAAACTGTAGATGTATTATTAGCAAAACTGATTAACCTACAGCAACGCAATAAAACTGCCAACCAGTATACACAAGAGTTTGAGCAGATTACAAAAGCATTAGAAGGTGTATACATAACGGACGGATTAACCCTAGAGTTAGCCAGAAATTATTCACTCAGCAAGTAGTCAAGACAATGACTAAGAACTGCAACATTAACAAAGTTAAACTAATTATGCGAACAGGTACTTTTAATACCATGAACGAAGCTGTTTCCAAATTTGTAAATAGTTGCACAGAAGAGACGGGACAGTCAAACAAAGTTAAACTAATTATGCGAACAGGTACTTTTAATACCATGAACGAAGCTGTTTCCAAATTTGTAAATAGTTGCACAGAAGAGACGGGACAGTCAAACACTGTCCTGTACTACAAAAATAAATCCCAAATCGGTGCGAACCGCTGGCGTGGGAATTATAGAGGCAACTCTCGTGATTATCAAAACAATAATAACTACCGAAATAACCATTATAACAACGGCAATAACAATAATTGAGGAAGAGGCCAAAATGGAGAAAACCATAGAGGCCGTGGTAACTCGTATAGAGGCCACACCAACTCCCAGAGCAATGTAAGAGTTACACAATATGTATCGGGAAACTCGCAGAACCCTTTAATTTCTCAGCAGTAAATGATGCGAGAGTTTATGCTATTAATCTCAGTCAGAATATATTCGTCTCATTAATTAACGTAGCTACAGGAAAAGAACTTGTCTTTCTGATAGACACAGGTTCAGATATATCAATATTAAATGAAACTTCTGATATCTTTCATGAAATTGAATATCACTATACATTTTAAAGGGATATTAGATATTAAAGGGATAAGTTAAGAAATAACTTAATCCAAAGGTTTAGTTTTTGTCGAAATACAGACAACTAAATACATAATTCCACACGATTTTAATATCGTGACCAAACAATTCCCTATTCCATGTGATGGAATATTAGGTATCGATTTTATAAATACAACTGTCAGTTAGACTTCAAGCCATCTGAAGATTGGCTTATTTTAAGACCTGATAATTTAAATTTTCTAAATTTTTGTACCGTTAACTCACAGTACTGGCAACAATTCAATTCTTCTGCCAGCAAGATCCCAAGTTATTCGGAAAATAAAACTCAATTCAAATGAAGACAGTGTATTAATTCCAAATCAGGAAATTCAGCATGGTATTTCCATTGCAAATACAAAAGCAACATGTAATAATGCTTTTATAAGGCTACTTAATACTACAAATTCAGACAAAGTAGTCACCATAGATACGTTAACGTATGAATCACTTTCGAACTACGATGTAGTCAAACCCACACTAGAAAATAGAGAAAAGCCTGTAATATCCCAACTTTCGATAAACTTCCCTCCTTAGTTCAAGTCGCAACTTACTAAATTAAGTAGCAATATAGCGATGTTTTCGGATTAGAAACCGAAGCAATAACCACAAACAACTTCTATAAACAGAAGCTGAGATTTAAAGGTAGTGAACCCGTTTACATAAAAAATTATCGAAGCCCACACAGTAAAGTCGATGAAATACAAAAACAAGTAGGAAAGTTAATTTCCGACGGAATCGTTGAACCATCAATATCTCAATATAACATCCCATTATTAATTGTCCCTAAAAAATCATCTCCTGGATCAGATATAAAGAAATGGCGGCTAGTGATTGACTATCGCCAGATTAATAAAAAGTTACTATCTGATAAATTTCCATTACCTAGAATTGATATTTTGGATCAACTAGGTCGAGCTAAATATTTTTCATGTCTTGACTTAATGTCAGGATTTCATTAAATCGAACTAGGAAAAGGTTCTAGATATATAACGTCTTTTTCAACGAGCAATGGATCATATCGCTTTACGCGATTACCTTTTGGATTGAAGATAGCTCCTAACTTGTTTCAAAGAATGATGACTATTGCATTCTCTGGACTAGATCCTTCTGAAGCGTTCCTTTATATAGATGACTTAATAGTTATAGGTTGTTCCGAAAAACATATGCGTAAAAACTTAACAGATGTGTTTGAGAAATTTAGAAAATACAATCTAAAGTTACACTCACTAAAATGTTAATTTTTTATGCATGAAGTCTTTTTTGTCTCATTTCATTCTGAATTATCGTATCGTAGCATTATGCAATTATTACAGATGTTTCATAAAAAATTTCGTCAAATATTCACGGCACATAACAAGATTATGTAAAAAGAATATTCCTTTTGAATGCACATATGAATGCCAAAGAGCATTCCAGTATTCAAGAACAAAACTTATGGAACCTATTTTGTTACAATATCCCGATTTAAGCAAAGAATTTTGTATAATTACTGATGCAAGTAAGCATAATGGACTTCAACTTTCGATTGCATATGCATCAAGAGTTTTTACTAAGGGAGTGAGCCATAAGTGTAGTACCGAGCAGGAATCAGCTGCAATACACTGGACCGTTTTACATATTTAACCATATACTTATGGATAACACTTAACAATCAAAACATTTATTCCTATTTATTTTAAAAGTAATTCATAATCTCCTTTATAATAAATAATACAAATTCAAAAGTCTATAGGTCTATAAGTTTTTTTATGTATCTTAAAAACAAAAACAAACACATTACCAATTAAGTTTTTTATTTAATTTTAATTTACTCTAACACAAAACTTTGTAATAAATGGTTTAAAGCAAGAACAAAATTACAAAGAAAACAAACGAACTCGAATACAGATCGAATAATTAACAATGAAGCTAACAGTCAAGCTATCAGCCAAGGTGTTAGTTTGTGGTTCTGTAATTAAGGCAACAGTCAAGCTGTTAGTTATTGATTATGTAATCAAGTTTGTTGCCTTAGTCTTTTGTTTTTGTTTTTTTCATATATATATTTTTTTATTAATAAAAAAAACCATATGCAATGAGCATAAACTAAAGGAAAAACTATACAAATTAAGTCCTTTGAATTTATTAATAAAAAACTAAATTAAGACCTAAACTTACTTTTATTTATCTATTATAAATATAATTATTTCATTAGCTGCTTAAACTAAATAAAACACTAACAATTCAGTTATTTATTCAATTTTAGTTTATTTTATTTAGATCAAAAATAATAAACAAAAAAACACAAACAGGCTAATAATATATCAAAACTAAATTTTCTTAGATAAAAATTAAGTCTCATTCTTTAATATTTTTTTATTAAGAATTAAGTAAGAAGCAGCCATGGCACTGGCTGACAAGCTGGCGTAGAAATGGGAGGAAATCGAGACCAGACTGTCGGAGATGGTAACAGACAAGTTACTATCAGAGCCATCTGGTCCGACACCCTTATCTTAGATAACGGTTTTTGGCTAATTAGGGTATGTAAAGTCAAAAAATTTATTTTATTAAAAAAAAAATTGTAAAATAATTTGATTTTATGCGAAAAACTTTTTTCCCATAGTGCTGTGACGAAGTCACTTTCCGGGCGGGAACATTTTGTTAATAATTTGTAAATATATTTAGTAGGTTTTAAGCTGTAGATAATAGGTGTAAAATTAATGTAAGTAGTTAGGGGTGGAGACGTTAGGATTATAGGATTAGTAGGGCCAAGCAAACACTGGCCACACCACCGTTGACGTCACCAGCAACATGGCTTGCAACATCGCCGAGCAACATCGTCCAGGGGAACGGGATAGAACCTGCACGCTCAGGAGGGAACGAGAGATTAGGCTAGGAATGCAAAGAATGCATAGAAGACGGAACGGCGCGTGCCATGGATCGCGGTAGAGCAGTCGCAAAAGGGTTGACAGAATTAGGTCGCAACGAGGATGACAATTGGAATTGAGAACACTCGCGATATAACCAGTGAATTGAACAGTAGCTGTCATTTAAATTCTCCAAGTGAAACACAACCATCCGACGACGACCCATATAAGTTAACTAAGTCAACCGGGCGACGGCAATGACCGATCGTCCGAAAGCTCGCTCCTGCCAAACTGCTGAACTAGTGTCTGGCTTGTAGCTCATGCATAGCCGGCAAGCATTACCCATTGGAATGGCCGCTATGAAATTTACTTCTGTTAGCTTTTAAGTTCAGTCTTGATTTAACATTTGATTAATAAAGAGCCTTCGCTCGTTCAATATCCACTCCGACTTCCGTCGTTAAAATCTTATCATTATTTTACTGTCTGAGTCCCTAGGCCTCCCAACATAAATCATACTAACTTATCATTGGATATTCTACGGCTAGCCGGCCAGAAGACATCAGTTGACCTGCCGTCCCTTCCCTCAGCAAGCCACCTACAACTACAAGGAATACTCATTCATTGGGAGAAGTTGCTGACATCCGACGGCAAATCGACATCCATTGGAAATTATATTTAATTATTGGCGCCAAACTAAAAGTTCCCAGTTTTATAAGTAAGGGAACATATAAGTGAGCACCTCGGTTCTAAAGCTTCCCAAAAACTGCATTTGTGTTTTTCAAAGTGAACAAATACTAAAAAAAAACCGCTGTCAGAAAATTTTCTGCAGCTCCGTTACCATAAATTCGTGTGGATTTTTTATTAATGAAATATTAACATACTCATTATTTTATTGACGAATTATATGTGCGGTAATTATATTTGCTTGTGTCGATATTACATCTGCTCTGTATATTGTTTGCAGTTTATAAAATATTCCAGCCAGATTGATTTTTTAGTGCTGAGTATCTCACACACTGCACAAAAAATAAATATGAAATATTTCTACCTAGTGTAAAAGCGCTGCTGGGAAATACATTGTTGTAAATTTACTTAAATAAATTTGGTGGGGACAATATCTTTCTGTTTGTAGAAGATATTAAATTGTGAATGAATTATACAATTTTATTGGCGACGGAAACGTCTTATTTATTTGTGGGTATGTAATCTGATCCTCTAATCGTTGTATTTTTTGCTAATATCCGAAATTCTTGGTATTTGCCTCACACTCCACCACTCCACCACAGCGAACTCGATTACGCCGCATATGCATTTATGCGACAATTTTTATACCCTGTACCAAAGGTACAAAGTTTTTTGTGCGTAGTAGTTTTGTGCGAGTGCAATTTTCTGTCAGGCAGAAGGAGGCGTGTCAGACTCCCAAAAGTTACCTAAATATTGATCAGGACCACAAAAGGAGTCGATATCCGTCCGTTCATCCGACTGTCCGACTGTCCGTCTGTCCGTCCGTCCGTCTGTCTGTATGAACGCCTAGATCTCAGGGACTATAAGAGTTAGAGACACGAAACTTGGGATTTAGACTTATTATGTTTGCACGCAGATCAAGTTTGTTTTAAATTTTTGATACTCCTTTTTGGTGGAGCTATTTGAAAAAAAACATATATCTCCCAAATTTATAAAGTTGTGAACCATATTTAAAACCTGTATGTATTTTACCAAATTACACATATTGCCTAAATTTCAGTGCGATCGTGTCAAATAGCGGATATATAAGCTTTATAATTTATACACAAGATCAGCCCAGGAAGAGGGCTCCAAATAAATCAAAATGTTCATTATACATTTTAGTTATGTTCACACTTTTATGAAATTAAGATTATGTCGAATTGGTTCGTGGTGCAGTTGTCTAAGCTGCAGTCAACCCGAAATGTTTTTATGCCAAATAAAATAAATTGTCACGGGTTCAAGTCCCGTCTGCGACGAGTATTTATATTTTTTTTTTTATAATTTTAACAATATTTTTTGTATTCAATTTTTTCTGTAAATCAAAATAATTATAGTATTTAAAAATCGTCTAATTTTTTAAATTAAAAAAAAAAATTTTTACTCCTTGCGGCAGGAGTCGAACTCGGACATTGGCTTACACACAAAACATACATGTAGTTTTACCCACTGAGCTATCGACCTTGCTCTTAAAGTGGAAGACATTTGCATTATATGTACATTTCTTTCCGTTTTTTTGTCTTATCTCCTTCATTCATATAATTTTGGTACGTGCGTTGTAATGGTACGCGGTATTCTACTGTCGGGACGCCCGACTTTATGTCCATCTTGTTTATTCTTTGTTTATTACAGCTCGATTTGACGAGCTTTCATACAACGTTGCTAAGGCGGCGGCTCCGTTCCCGCATTCCCCTGACCATACAACATGGACAAATTAGCTTGATCGGACATTCCTTTGCCAGTACGATTGGCTTTGCCACATATGAGCTCGCCATTCCTACAGTATAGGGGAAAAAAACGATACGCTAGCGACTCAGAGTCAGATAGTGAAGGGCCTCCGCTGATCCCTTTTCAGTAGGAATTATGGACCCAGAACAGCTTAAAGCCGTGATTCAAGCCGCCGTTACCCATGTCCATTCGGAGATGGCCGGCGAAGCTAAGCGCAGGAAAGACGAGTTGCGCAAAACCATACAGCAGTTGGCCACGCAAGTTGCGGCAGTGCAAATCGCACCTGCACAGGCGGCAGCTCATGCGATTAAAGTATACGAACCCATAGATATTGTAGGCGATGTTCAATGTAACGAGCCCATAGACACCGTGAAATGCCTGCCCGAATTTACGGGCACACAAGAGGCATACATCTCTCGGCGGCAAGCGGCAGTAGCCGCATACTTTACAAAAATACAAAAATATGTAAATTGCTCCCGCCATTACCAGGCTGTGGTAATAATTGGAAGTAAAATAAGAGGCCGATGCCGTGCTGAATTTCGACCCAATCATATACCGCCTCGCTTTTACATATAGTGACAAACGCCAGATTCATGTCATCGAGCAGGAGTTGGGCACCCTCAGACAGGAAAGCCTTACACTATTACAGTATTATGACAAGGTCGAGAAAAAGCTCACCTTACTCACTAACCAAGCTGCCACGTCATACGAAAAATCGGCGGCAGGTATATTAAGTGAAAAATTTCAGGACGATGCGCTTCGTATATTCATTTCGGTCCTGAAGCGCGGCCTCTCAGATGTCCTTTTCTCTGCAAAACCGAAGGACATGCCGACTGCGTTAGCATTGGCTCAAGAGGTGGAGTCAAACCATGAACAGTACACGTTCACAACATCGTTTGCAAGGAGCCTAGGGGAAAGGGATAGGAAGCAAAATCCAGAGGCGCAAGAACGCCAACAATCCTTACTAATCACACTCTCAATTAAGTGCGGGCAAAACCCCACCCTACACTAAGCAACGCAAGGCTCAGGTGCTCTCCGCCCCACAATACGACAGGCGTCAGGCAAACGCGCCAGAGCCCATGGGTATTGACCCTTCAACGTCCAGAATGCTGAAACCATCGCAGGCGGCGGCATATAAAAATAGCAAGCCGGCTGCGTCCGACAAATCGGGCCCTCATAAAGGCCCATTGCGCAGGGCACCTAGAAAACCGGTGAAACGTACGCCACCGCAGCCTCTAGCGCCGCTCAAGAAATTGAGTATAACGCTATCTGTGAGTACGACTCCGATACCGTTCATTTTTTAGGGCAAAGTCCTTGCTACTCGTCATCAGACAAAGATTATCGGGGATAGAAATTAATCTTCTTATTGACGGGGCGCCGAAAAATATGAGGGATTGAAAAGCATCCCGGTCAAAACCCCCTTTAAAATTCACACTATCCACGACGTTACCACCAACACTAAGAAATGCTTCGTGGCACTTTTCAATATTAAGGCCACGTTCTTCATTTTACCTGACTTGTCTTCATTTGATGCGATCATCGGCCTCGACCTACTTGTCTGGCCTCAGGCCACCTGAAATGGGGCAACGGAGAAGAGAAAATCGATTTCCACTCATGCCCCGATGTAAATTTCACGGAAGTGGACTGCTCAGATGTGCCACCCTTGGTCAGAAAAACATTTTTAAAGATGCTCCGCGACTGGAAGAAAGCCTTTGCGGACCCCAATGAGGCTTAGCCTTACAATACGTCGGTAGCCACCATCAGAACGGTTGATGAGGAACCCATTTATGCCAAGCTCAGCCCATACTCAATGGGAGCGGACGACTTCGTCAATGGCAAAAAACCAAGAGCTACTAAAAAATGGCATAATCCAAAGGTCGAAATCCCACTACAATAACTCAATATAGGTAGAAGAAAATAAGGGCACCGACGATACGGGCAAATGCGACTCGTATTGGACTTCCGCAAATTAAACGAGAAGATCGCTACCCCATGCCAAACATTTCCATGATTCTAGGGAATTTAGGCAAAACCAAATATTTCACTACGCTCGATTTAAAATCGGGCTACCACCAAATCATTCGATCTTTTTTTTGTAGCGATCGGTCGTGTTTTTGCTTTGCGCTCCGACTTTTGTGTTATTTTTGACTTAAAACCACTGGAGTTCCTTCTAATTTCCCACACAATCATTTACAATCAAATACCGTTTGCAACCGCGCGTGCATGCACTTTTCTGTGTAATTAATTTGCATTATTAATCACCTTTTAGTTTGTGCTAAGTCGGTTATCTTACCTTATCTCACTTTTCCTCTTTATTCTTATTTCCGTTTTTATTTTTCACTCCACCGCCCGATAGTTGTTTGCTGTTTGCTGCATCTAAGCGGTTCATAGCTCTCATCGCTCTTGTGATTTCTGCTGCTTAAATTTCTTACTCTTGCGCTCTTTTGTTCTTTTCCCCTCTGTAGAGTTTTTTTTTTTTGTATTTATATTGTGTTCAGCGGTTCTAAGGTTGTGAATATGTCCCAGAAAGTCGTCTGCAACGCTAAGAACAGCCAAAAGGATGTTTTGGCAGACCAGCATCTAGACAGTAGTGCTTTGCGAGGCAGTAGTGCACGCTAAAAGCATCGAGATCACAGGTCGAATGGCTGCCGCAGTGTCCAGCAAAAAGGGCCTGCGTTATTGCTGTGAGGCCTGTTGGCCGGTTTAGTTGGAGATATCCTCCTTCATGCGTCAGATCAGGAGTGGATTTTCTGAGATCATGCCCACTTTTCGCAGGGCAAATGTCCTGTTCTCCGCGCTAAACGCTCAATTTAATAGTATGAAGCTATTAACCGAGTCGCTGAAACGCAAAAAATCCTCTGCTAGTCGGCTGCAACTGTGTGAGACACAGCAACCAATTTCCTGCCACTCCCCGTCGCCACAGCCCCTGGTCCCCGTTCCAATGGTTCTGAGATCAGGAACGATCAAAAGTTCGGTAACCGAATCGGTCGTTGTGGCATCGGAAGCCGCTCAGCCAACAATTTCCGCGTCGTCCGTTTTGTCCAATGCGGACTCCAATTCTTTGACTCCGCAAAACCCCGTTGAAAAACCGACCCAGGGTCCAACATCGCCCGGAATACCGGCCGTGGTTGGTAACAACTCGTTACGCATGCCCCTCACAGCAGTCCCACCTTCGAAAACAATATTTGTTTCGAGGCTTGACCCTGATTTCGCATCTGAAGATGTCCTAGCCTATATTCAAGGCAAGACACACGCTGGCAATGTCAAGGTGGAAAAATTCAAATTTTCGTATGCCAGAGACATTTCATCGTCATCATCATAATTTCTGGCCCGAGTACGTGATAGTCATGGAGTACGAGTCTCAAAATAAGAGAAATCGACCTGCGGCTTTCTGACAGGGACCAATTACTGGCTTTGGGAGACTTCAACATACCCGAAGCTCACTGGTCTTCTGATGGTGTGTCCAATGTTCTTCACAGTGCGGCACAGCATGACCTCATAAATGGCTTGCTAGATTTATCCTTATCGCAAGTTAACCATATTTTTAATTCTTTAAATCGTGTAAACCTAATTAGAGTTCCTCCAATGACGCAACCTGAAGATCCTTATCATCCAACTTTCGATGTGACTATCGAAACTGGGGCAGCTTTAGCAACAACATCTGGCAGCAGATTAAACAGAGTCCGCTGTTTCCGAAAGGCTGACTATCAGAGGCTAAACACTTTAATAACAGAATTTGATTGGTCGAATCTTTACACGAGCTCGGACATGGCATCCGCCGTTGATATTTTTTACAGTGCCATGAACTCACTTTTCCACTTATGTGTTCCTAAAACCTACCCGTCTGTCTCAAACAAACCACTTTGGTTTAACAAAGAGCTGGCTCGTTTAAAAAACGTAAAATCTAGACTTTATAATATGTTTAAACTTACTGGTTCAAAAACGGCCTTCTCATCTTATCTTAGTGCTCGATCTAACTTTACCGTGCTTAACGCTCAGTGTTATAAAAATTATTTGACTCGTTGTGATGTCCAGTTTACGCAGGACCCTAAACAGTTTTATAACTTTGTTAACTCTAAACGTAAACCCACGCTATACCCTCCCTCGCTATCATTTGGGATTACTACAGTGAATTCTGACCAAGGAATAGCCAATCTCTTCGCTGAGTTTCTTAAAACTACATATTCGCCCTCAACATCTTCAGATCATACATTTTCTCCAGTTTCGCCCAGTTCGTCCTTTATTTTCAGTCCTATTTTAAACGAAAGCTCACTTATTCTCAATCTTCAACGTGTTAAGCCAGTTTATTCGCCAGGTCCCGATGGAATACCGGGCTCTGTACTTAGGTATTGCTCCGAGGCGCTGTGTAACCCCCTTCTTAAATTGTTTACCTTATCTTTAGAATCCTCAGAATTTCCCCTTATTTGGAGGGAATCATTTGTTATTCCTCTCCACAAAAAAGGTAGCAAATCGGATGCCAGTAACTATAGGGGGATCTCTAAGTTATCGGCTATCCCTAAACTTTTCGAGAATGTAATCACTCCTCACCTTCAACATCTATGCAGATCCGTTATCTCTCCATATCAACATGGTTTTATGAGGCGAAGATCAACCACGACCAATCTTCTGGAACTTACCTCTTTTGTTATCAGGGGCTTCCAACAAAACTTTCAAACCGATGTTATTTACACGGACTTTAGTAAAGCTTTCGACTCGGTCAATCATTCTCTTCTGGTTAGGAAACTTGATTCAATGGGGTTTCTGAGTGATCTTCTTAAATGGATTTCGAGTTATCTAAGTGACAGGACCCAAAAGGTCCTGTTCAGAAACGTTCTATCCAATAGCCTCAAGGTCACATCTGGCGTCCCACAGGGTAGCCACCTTGGACCACTGCTATTCACATTGTTTATCAATGATTTGCCGCAGGTTCTAACCAAATCCAGAGTACTCATGTAC
>VNJN01006423.1:0-90546 GCA_008042485.1 Drosophila mayri
CGTATACGCAACGCAATTCTTTTATATTCAGTAAACAAATTTAAACAAATCTTTACACAAAGTTTAAGATTATACCCTTAATGAGCATTAAAATTTGATATACTATAAGTCAATAGGAATAATATTTTAAATTGGAAAGCCTGCTAGGGGTCACAGGACGTATACGCAACGCAATTCTTTTATATTCAGTAAACAAATTTAAACAAATCTTTACACAAAGTTTAAGATTATACCCTTAATGAGCATTAAAATTTGATATACTATAAGTCAATAGGAATAATATTTTAAATTGGAAAGCCTGCTAGGGGTCACAGGACGTATACGCAACGCAATTCTTTTATATTCAGTAAACAAATTTAAACAAATCTTTACACAAAGTTTAAGATTATACCCTTAATGAGCATTAAAATTTGATATACTATAAGTCAATAGGAATAATATTTTAAATTGGAAAGCCTGCTAGGGGTCACAGGACGTATACGCAACGCAATTCTTTTATATTCAGTAAACAAATTTAAACAAATCTTTACACAAAGTTTAAGATTATACCCTTAATGAGCATTAAAATTTGATATACTATAAGTCAATAGGAATAATATTTTAAATTGGAAAGCCTGCTAGGGGTCACAGGACGTATACGCAACGCAATTCTTTTATATTCAGTAAACAAATTTAAACAAATCTTTACACAAAGTTTAAGATTATACCCTTAATGAGCATTAAAATTTGATATACTATAAGTCAATAGGAATAATATTTTAAATTGGAAAGCCTGCTAGGGGTCACAGGGCGTATACGCAACGCAATTCTTTTATATTCAGTAAACAAATTTAAACAAATCTTTACACAAAGTTTAAGATTATACCCTTAATGAGCATTAAAATTTGATATACTATAAGTCAATAGGAATAATATTTTAAATTGGAAAGCCTGCTAGGGGTCACAGGACGTATACGCAACGCAATTCTTTTATATTCAGTAAACAAATTTAAACAAATCTTTACACAAAGTTTAAGATTATACCCTTAATGAGCATTAAAATTTGATATAAGTCAATTGAAATAATATTTAAAATTGAAAAACGTGCTAGGGGTCACAGGGCGTATACGCAACGTAATTCTTTTATTTTCAGTAAAAAAAATTAATCTTTTAATCTTACACTTTTTGGTAAGATTATACCCTTTATAAGCATTACAATTGGATATAAGTCAATAGAAATAATATTTAAAATTAGAAAGCGTGGTAGTGGTCACAGTGCGTATACGCACCGCAATTCCTATGTTATTTAGCAGCTAAACTTTGGTATTTATTTTCATCTACTATTTTAATAATTTTTATTTTTTTTTATAATATTCTCATATGATAATCAATATACCCAACCGCTACTTCCCACTTTACATCACCGCCATCAATTGCCTGGCAAATTGAGCAAACAATGCACTGGCAGCCCATTTGGCAGTTTCTCATTATTCCCCGCTTTACATAATTGCCTTCGACACATTGTTAAGGGGTCTTCGGTACATTACTGAACTTTCCTGTGTTCAGGCTGCGTATTTTGGTAGTCATGGCATTATTAAGGGAATAAAGTTTTAAACTACGAAACTAAAAACCGATTTTGTAAAAGGAAAAGCCTTCATTCCAATATAATTAAACATTCCAATATAGCCAAACATTTCCCTCGATTTATTAGTTTTAAGATCAATTTTTCCCCAAAATGTATTTTTTATTTGGCTTCACTTACGTGTGCAAAACCGAGGCTCATCGCTCCCGTCGCCGCAGTCGTTGGCGTTGTTGCAGTACTTGCTCAGCGGCACGCAGCGTCCGTTGGAGCAGCTGTACTCGGCGAGGGAGCAGCTTGTCGGGGAAGAGGCGGAGCCGGGTGCCATTTGTAAATTGGCAGTTTTGCCGGGCCCCAAAGAACTGGATGTGGAGCCAGCTGTTGCCCCGGCTCCGGATCCGGATCCGGCACCAGCTCCTCCTCCACCACCGCCTCCGGAACCGGCACCAGCTCCTGCTGCAGCTGCTGCTGTGGCGGCCAGGCCCAAACTGAGGCCCAGGCAGAGGAGCAGCGTCAGCGTGGAAGTCGTCGCCGGAAGTGGATGTCGCCGCTGCTGATGTTGCTGCTGTGGCTGATGCTGCAGTTGCTGCTGCTGCTGCTGCAGATGCTCATCTTGCTCCTGACAATGAACGTTGCAGCTGGAAGTCATTGTGGATGTTGCCGCTGTTCCTGTTACTTTAATTGCATGACATTGTGTTGGCTTTGCTGTTGTTGCTTGCAGCATTTGCAACATTTTTGCGACACTCGTGTGTTGTCCCTCATTTGGCAGCCATTTTCGGTGTCGCCTCAGTTTACAGCTCGTTTCTCTCAGTCTGCTGGTTGCAATTGTTGCTTTTGTTACTTTTGTTTCAAGTGTTATTCTTGATGTTGTTGCTTTTGCTGTTGCTGGGGCAGTGTTTGTTGCAATTATTCGTTGTTTCAGTTTCTTTGGCCGTTTTCTGCTTTTGTATTTCTGTCGCCATTTCAATGTCATTACTGTTGTGCCTGAAAGATATAGAAAAAAGAGGGTTTAACTTGCTGCACACATTTTTAAAAATATGTACATATGTATAATGAAAATAATATAATTGTTAATAAATAAATAATAATATGGGTCTAAGAGTATTTAATAAAATTGTTTAGGTACCACTAATTGTGAGCATTATTTTTCCTAAAACTTAACAATTTGGTAGCAAAGTTTTCGACACTCATTTTAGGCTTTAAAAGAACTATAATGATTTCTGATGACTCCATCGATTTATAATTTAATTACTATTATTAATCACTATATCTTTTTATATTTAAAATATTTTTTTACAAATATAAAATAGAAAAAGTCCCCTAATCACCTGAAACTTTCATTTTAAAACATCAGCTTTAATCGAACAAAAAGAGTTTATAAATTTTCATTGGTTTTTTGAACACTAAATTCTCGCAGTTCTGCAAATTAATTGGTTTTCTATTATCCGTAATTTGCCCAGAGCTGTTATTTTTCATTTCACACAGTTTAATCGCATTTGCAATTAAATTGAAAATTATTTACCATGCTTTTGATTGTGTTAGAACCATTAAAATTGAATAATTGAATTCCAAGAGTGGTGATTAACAATTACAGTGGACCACCTATCAGAGAGTTACTGAAAAATCATTGAGGCCTGTTTTTTGGGGGAAAATTATTCAAATGTCAGAGACAAACAATATTTCCACATGCCTCGCTGCCCGATTACACGCCAAATTTATGGCCAAATATTTATCGTTTCGCATATACCATATACTCGCTCTCGAACATCGGGAATAAATTCTAGCGAGGCGACCAAGCCTTCGACCAATGAAAATCATAAATATTTGCAGCGTAAACAATTTTCTTTCGCGTTTTTTTGTGGTAGGGAGTTTCCGTTTTATTTTTGGGTTTTCACTGCGACTTACTCGCATATTTTTCACGCCGAGCTAAGGACGAATTTTCACGCGCGTTGCACATTATGGAAAGTTACGAGTATTTTGTCGTCCTTTTTTGTGTTGTTGCGCTCGCTGAGCGTGTAACGGTTTCATTTTGTCCTTGTTTTTCGTTTTCGCTGCAGGACCGCCGACTTTTCCACGATCCACTCTACACAATGGATATATGCATGGCGGTCTGGCCCGCCGGCATAGCCATCCCAGAGACGATGTCGGTCGGAATTGATTAATGTGTTTTTTGTGCAACGATTCGAGGGAAAAGCGGCCAAAGTGGGGAGCTGGAGAAGCCGGGTGGGTCTGCCGCTGTCGATTGCAGCTTGCCAGTGATAACGATGAGTAGAAAAACAACAGTAAGCGCCGCTGCCGCCCCACCTCTGCCAGTGATTTATGAATGTTGTTCGGGGCCTTGCAACGCATGACCCCAAAACACTGTCCGCCAGCAGCGCCACAAACGCCAGAAACCAGAGCCGAATAGCCGGCAAGTCAATGAGTGCCACTGGGAAATTGTGGCATACGTATACTATTCGCACCAGCAATAAGGCCAGCGAGAAATAAAAGGGAGACAGGGAGAAAATTGCAGAAAAGCAGGCGGTGCAAAAAATAGTTGCATAATTTTAAATTAGATGCTCAGACATGGAGCAGACAACCTGGACGGAAGCTGAAGCACTGGGAGGAAAGCATTGTTTCGGCCTTCAAATAAAATGTTCGGTTTAAACTACAAATGTTCATGGTATGAATACTAATTTTTTTTAGTTTTTAAATTACAAAATATTTGGTTTACGTTTATTTTTAAATATAAATAAATTAGTACCTTTGTAAGAACTAAAAAATATATTGGCGGCATTATGATACGAACTACACTGTTTCCTATATTTGTTAAAGTCGAAAAAATCGTGTATGCCATTACGAGAGTACATTATTTAATTAATTTTTTTTGAAACGGAAGAACCTATGATAATCCATTGTTCTTTTTATTTGTTAGATCTAAAAGATTCACTTATGGTATAAGTAGTTCCACTATATTATTTCTTTTATTTGTTAGTTCTATTAATAAGAATAATCTATTAATGTTATAAGGACCCTGCATTGTTCCTTTTATTCGTTAGATTCGCTAATATAATAATGTTTTCACGACACTGTATTAATATTTTTATTAACTAAGGAACTAAGGAAGTCCCATGGTAAGATTTCATCTTTTACCGAAAAGTTATTGAAAATATTCATAGCAATTCATTTAGTATTTCTTATGCATCTTAGGAATTATTATTAATTTCATTTAATTATATAAAAAAGTATACAGTTAATAATATTTGAAATTTATTGATGTAAATAATTTTTTTTGGGTGCCTGATATGGCATGGGTTAGTGACTACTGGGAATGGAAAATATGGGGGAATGGGAATGGCTGGCAGAATAGGTATGAAACGAGGCGGGAGATTGAAAGGGAGTGAAGAATCCAAAGGGGAATGAGAAATAGGAAGGTATTTGGGTTCAGGGAAAGGGAGACTGAATCAGAGACAGCGGCGTCAGCAGATGACGCCGGCAACCAGACGGAAACTGATGCCAATGTTTTTCCAGCCAGCTTGTTGCACAAGAGAACACGAAAAATAACAGAAATCTAGGGACAGGGAAACTCTCTGGATTTAATGGAAAATTTGGGAAATCAACAGCAGCCAAAGATGGCCATCTATCTTGGCCAAGATGCCAATTTAATCCCTGAAAGTCATACTTCCATAATCAAATTTAACGAAATCAAAATATAAAATTAAACTTTTGAACAGAAATAAAAATTAATTTGAGACATTTAAAGAAAGGACTTGTTTAAAGCCACAGACTTTTCCCTTTTAATGACTTCTTCAAGGACTTTCCTCTGTAACCCATATGCCTGAAGCGTTTGTAGCGGAGCCAGCATGTTGTTTTTGAACATTTTTATGGCTACAGGCCACACTCCTCCCGATTTCATCCTGCATTTGGCCATTACAATGTCTGGCGTCAGTGGAAGTTGCCACAAATTCGTGCAGCGTAAAAATAAACCCCCGGAGAGTCGAACCGGGGACGAAAACTGGACGCTGTCTAGTCGTGCATTAAATTGCTAATAAGTTTTAATGGAGCCAACTTTGTCTCAGCCAAATTCGCAGACTTAAAGCCGAGGATTTTCATTTAAATGGCTGCCCCTTAACTCAGTGTCAAAGCGATTTGCCTGCGATATTCCACAACCGGAGACCGTAAACAGAAGCTATTTTCTTTATCACGGCACTGGCTTATCAGCCGGTAGCGACACACACACATATACATATATATAGAGATATAGCTATTCCCGTATCTGTTTACGAGCTAGAAGATGGATATGGAGATGCTGCCGCTTTAATGGATCTCAAAGGGATGGCGTCGATATCAGCTGTCGTCGAGCACAAGGATGTGCGAAGGCATGCATGGGCCATCCGTCCCCCTCTCTTGACTTTCCTAACCCCTACACACGCACACACATATCACTCCACATATGCAAAATAGTTGCACATAAAAAGTGCTGAAGGACTTGGCGAATCCTTGCAGCCAACGGCGGCGGCTGTCAGTTGTCGTTACTGTGGCCGCCACACTGTTGGGATTGTCGGTAGTCATCATCGTCTTTATCGTCATTTCTCTGGAGCTCTGGTGCTGAAGCTGGCTCCCACTCATCGACAGTAACTTTCTGCGGCAAGCTGGAATGGAATCTGACTTATGGTACACACGGAACTTTTTACAAAGTTTTCTCACCCGAAACTAATCAAGTACTCATGTACTGTGATCTACGGAAATGTGTTTTGTGCAAAAAATTATTTCTATATCTGACAAATACTTACAAATGTTTAAGAAACTACTCATGTTTTTGAACTTCATTAAATGATATTCCTAGTTAAAGGCTTTTTTCTCTGTGCACCTCACTCTGCGTGTCCTGTCTGCTCTGATCCTTCTCTCATTTCGCCCTCAAACAAAGTTTTTATCAATGGCGCAGCGGAAAGGGAAGTCCATACTGGCACACACACTCCCTTGCACGGATGTCGCATTGGGGGTGCGTGTGACTTTAAATTCTGTTGCATATGCGACGCCGTTCTGCGTTCTCCCTTTGACTTCTGTGGTTCAATGCATCCAAGGATAGCCGCTGAAGCCTCATTAGCGCTGCGATTCGCTGCCAAAATGCCAAATGATAATTGCAGCAATTTGGATCCGAAAAATAAAGCGAGACAAATTGTATTCGCACAAGTTGAAAAGTTAGTCAGCGCAAATTGGAAGCAGCAAGCAGCGCCTCGTTTTTTTGGGGTTACTGGGGACTTGGCCAAAATGTAACGAGCTAAACGCTCACACACGCACAAGATGCAGTCAGAGAAATTAATGGTGCTGCCTTAAGAAGTCAAAAAAATAGCTTGAGTTATGAAGGAAGATACTTTTGAGGGTTTTTTATCAGAGCATTTAGACTGGCTCACAGAAAAATATGTCAATTTACTTTTAGTTATCCTGGAATTTGCTTCTGCCTATGATGATAATAATTGAATTCTGAAGTAAAACTAATTTTCTTAGTGTATTTGCCATATATGTAGATGGCGAATTCCCAAGTTGCCCCTTTGCAAGAAGTCAAATTTCTTTTGGGCACGTCAAACTCATGCCACGTCATCAAAGTTTTCTTTTGGCAATGTGCGCGCCATTACGACCGGAAATGCCACACTCACACCCCAGTGTGTGTGTGTATGTGTGTATGCAGAAAGCGCGTCAAAGTTGTTTAAACACCAAAGCGACTTTCTTCGTGTCGAGTTCCCTGGAACAGGCTGTCTGTCACATGCAGATATATTCTCTCGTCTCTTTTTTCCGTTTGCCAAAGGACTTTCACTAAGCGGCTTAGTGGGACGAAGAAGGCTGCAGATCCCGGAATCCTGGATTCCAAATCCTGGCTCTACTGTTTGCAGGCGTGCTTGCTTACCTAACATGGCTAATGAAACTCAAGAGTTGGAAGCAGCCATCTTGTCGTTTGGCAAAAAACTGTTGATTTAAGTAGGATAAAATCCAATTGAAAAAGGTACTTTGATATGATTGTTTTAATATCCTGTTGAAAGGGAATTTATTTACAAGCAAACAAGGAGCTAAGTCTAGGAGACACAAAGATCATGATTTGCGGTAATTAATTATGCTAGAATACCTCATTAAATATATATTGTTAAGCTGAATGAATACACTATCTTTCTTAGTAAAAATTAAACCCTCTAATTATTAAGTTTTCAGAATAAGAAAAGAGCTTAATCGCTTTATATTATATTCAAATTTCAGACACAATAAAAGCAATTAACTTTTTTCCTTTGACCAAAGAAATCCAATTTATTCACCAATTTGTGCATTCTACTCAGTGCCAAGGTATCCTTTCATAGTTTTATCCTTCATCACCGCGCTCCTTTTATGCTCCAATCCCTTTCTTCGTGCAGTAATTTTGTTTTACTTTGCACTCAACTTATTAAGTTTCACTTCTTCCGTTTTCCGTTTTCCCTTTTTTCAACTTTTCCGGGAAGTCATAAAGTTGGCACATGAGCAAATGAAGTTCACTTTAATGGACATTTGAGATGCCAGGATTTAATTACGACTGCAACACGCAACTCGTGAAGCTTTCGTGGGGATTTTCGGGGGCCATCAATGGCTGTCAGCCGGCAATAAAAATGGGAGTTCTGGCATTCAAAACCATTTCAATCGCCCCATTTTCGGATCGGAGTTCGGTGGCAGGCAGTCCATTGTTTAGCCTTTGATTGTCATTCACTCGGCGCGGCGTTAAAGTGTATTTTAATTTGATTTCATTGTTCGCTGTCATTTGCCGTCATTTGATGGCCGGAATGAATATGAATTGAATTGGCTCTGATGGGGCAGCGTGAGGGGTCCTTTATTTTTTTGGGTGAGAAGGGGGTACTTTCCGGTCTCCGATGACATTCGTTTCATTGCGTTTCAACAATTCGATTAGCAGGCCGAAATTCGGCGAAGAGCTCCATGGCTCTTTCGAATGACACGGCTTTTTAATTAGTTTTTAGTTTCGGGTGGATGGCACCCCGAAATGGAATAGCTAATTAATATGACAGAAGCAGATCGGGACGGAGGACGCTCGTTCGAAATTTGAATTTCATTTGAGAATTTCTGGGTATTTTGGGGCAGGACGTCATCGTTGACAAAGCCATTGGGCATTTAATGAATTTGCGATGGAAATTACGGAGCGTGGAGGCAACAGTCTGCCTAATGAGCCACATACGACATGAATAATTCGATAGAACCGAAATTCAGTCACGATTTTTGTGGGAGGGAAAAACACAGCCCAACGCAAATGGAAGGAAAACAAACTTTCATTTAATATTTCATTTACACACACAGAAACAAAAGAGCTCCGCAGCCAGCTCAATAATGCATGGGCAATATGTCTAACCGTTGAACCTCGCAGCCCGGAAAAAAAACAAAAAAGAAAATGAAACCAAAACCTATTCGTGTTCAAATGAAATCTTAATAAAAGAAAAACACTCGCAGCCAACTCGCCAACAAATCAAATGTTGCCGCTTTTCCGAGGGCAGGCTTTTTAATTAAAAATTTAGCATGCATGACGGGGGACAGTTCAAATGTGAAATATCAAGTATACGCCGTGGCGTTCCACTTGAATTTGATGATTTCTTTTGAATGCGAACCCGATATTTGGTTATTACTACTGGTATTTCGATGCATGGCAAATGCATGAGTTGCAAATATTGAAACTGCCCTTGGCAAATTCAGTAACCTTTGATTGATATGCGTATAAATCGATTGGAAGAGTGCCCTTGCCCCGCCACCCCGGCATCTTCGTGCATATGTCATTAATTTTAATGCCCAGAATACCCCGCTACCCGTCGACATAACTGTCAGGCCACGTCGCCTGTCACTCGTCCTTCCGCCGCCCCATCAAGGATTCATCGTCGTCGTCATCTCTGGCTGATTCAGCTCCCTGCCATGCCGATGATGTTGTTGTGATTATTTTGCCAAGCAAATATCCAGAATGTGTGCGTTGATTCTTCAGGCGCATTGCATGAATTACTTTTGCCTTTGTTAAGAGCAAACACAATGCCTAAGCTGATGATGGGCGGCTGACGTCGACGTTGATGCTGAAGCTGAAGCTGAGGCTGATGTGCGTGCCAAGGATTTGTAAGCTGTGAAACATTCAAGGATGCGCGACCCACATATATGTGCACTAAGAAAAATGGTAAGCACAAAACGGGAAAGTTGTATTGGCAGTTTTGACTTTATTTAGTTCGATTAGGGGAACCTTAAAATCATAATTAATGTAATAATTTAAGTTTCTAACTAGAGATTCGTTTTCTCGGTATTTTTAAATAAAATCAATTTTTACTTCTGAATTGTGTATTATTTATCTGTATATTTTTATTATAGATTATTAATAGATGTTTTTTTTTTTTATTTTCAATTATTTCTAAAAAGAAGTGACATTCATTTGTGAGATAGATTTGAATTTATATCATTTGGAAACGGTTAAAACGTGCAAAGAACTTTGAAGATTATCTGAACAGCTCTCAAAGTTGACGTCATTAAACTTTTTCATCATCATGGATTCTTTTTTTATTTTATTTATATAGATATATATTCCATTCATATTTAAATTAAATATTTATCTCAGTGCCCTTGCAAGGCGTCCAAGACAAGGCCTAGAAAACTGCGAGGCCGGTGGGTTGGGGAATATGTCCCCCAAATGCAAAATATTCAAATCAGAATGGAGACCGAGTCGCTGTTGTATTTTGTAGCTGCTAAGCATTTGTCACAATGCCAACAACGCATCTGCCGGCGTTTGGGGGGAGATGGGAAATGGGAAGGAAAAGATTTTCCCTACCACTGAGCAATGGCGCTCACAATTCGCACAGAGAGTGTGAGTGCGTGCGAAATACATGACTTCGGCTCTCATGGCCCGTTCCGCTTCATTTTCTTTCAAAAGGAAAATTGTTTTTGCCACAGTAATTTGTTTTCCATTCAAATTTCCATCTCACAACAATGTGCAGAAAAATGCTCGTGTGTGTGGGAGTGGGTGTGGGTTAAGGTGAGGATTTAAGAGCCTCGGGCCCGCTGTAATTCCACTTAAGTACCGAAAATCAATGCCGAAAAGAAGCCGCTGAGCGTTAGTCACTTTTGCCCGCGGGCCGCCCACTGTATCCCCGCTTTGGCGCCCACTGTACTCCGAGTGGCACTCCACTTTTACAAGTGAAGTGAATGAGAGCGACTGCGGCGCGAAGTGGCCCGTTGCCGTTCGGAATTTGCAACAAATGGCAAAGAAAAATCGAAATAGAAATTGGCAAAAAAAATCAAATTTCAAGTGCTAGTCGAGAGCTATTTGCATAATGCGACTGCTGCATGAATAAACCATGTCGATCCCGGGTCCTCAGACTCCGTTCCGCGGTGTTTCCACTTTTCCGGCTCTCCCAGCTTTCCCGGTTGTCCCGACTTTCCCTCTTCATTCCACTGTCTGTCTGCCAAGGAGGCAAGTAAAACGTTTAAATCAAATCAGGCAAGGAATGTTTTTTATCCCCTCCAAAGCTGCAGACAGCGGAGGTTATGATGAAGCACACATTTATCCTTAAACCCACACTAGCAGCCTTACCAGACGAAAAAATTTTAAAGGGGAAAAAAGGCATTTGAAAATTCTGTGGAAAAACTATTTGTTCAATTCCTTGAATTTCGATAAGTGATTAGAGCAGAAAGAGTTATGTTTTCAATTTAACCGTAGTATTTCTTTAGGATCTACATATAAAAAAATCTGCCTAATTTTGGAGCTTTAATTTATTATAGTATTAGATAATATTTCGAATTTATATTTGTGTAAATAATCAAAATGTTTTCGCTTTAAAACACATATGTAAAAACTACTTCAAAAATAATAACAAAAAACTGTACGCGAGAATTTGGATGAGATTATAGTAGATTTGGCATTATTTCTCATATATTCATAATGCTTAAGTACAAATTTACCATTAAAAAACCACAAAATATTATATAATATATGATACTGTTATGGCGGTCTTAAATTTTCAGCATTTTAGCCATTTTCGCTGTGTAAGAGATAAGGCCCCGCACGCTTGATTGAACATTTTTCGCCCAGAACAGCTGCAAAGTACCTTTCCATATCCGTTCCATATAGCCCTGCACTCCGCCTCGCATTTAAGGACAATTTATGTGGCTTTAAGGACAAAAGCGTCTGCCGATGGGCCTTTGCCCTCATAAGTATGCCATGAAAAATGTATGGCGGCTCGCATAAAAAAGCGAGGATAAAGGCAAACCCTTCGGAGAACTACACACAAAACTGACAATGAATATCAAATGTCAATGACAGCCGCAGCGTGGAAACTATTCCGCAGGATGCCCAGGACTTGACGGGACTCAGGACTCGAGGCCAAATATGAAATAAATCACTGGACGGGTTATTGACACGTAAGCAAATATTTGCAGCCACCAAGGAAATGTCAACTTGTTCCTATCGACCGAGTTCCTCGTGGCCCGCTTTCCCCCACCCGCCTCCTTTCCACCTTTTCCTGGGCAAACACGTTGGCATGCAAAGCGACAAAGTTGGTGGGAAGGAAAAGCCTCCCAAGAACTTTGGCTCCGGAAAACTGCCAGCCTGCTGCTCGTCAAAACTCCGCTAGCATGTCGACAGCAAAGTCCACTTAATCCAAATTCTGTAAAAATTGTCAGGGTGCTGCCGGGAAATGGGAAATGTGAAACTGCTTTCCTTCAACGTTGACTTTCCCGAGCGATAAGAGCGGCAATGTCAACCAGCTGGCGTGCGAGTTCCCAGCGATATTTCTCAGTGTGTGTGGCGATGTGTGTCCTGTTTGCTCGGTGTGCCATGTCATCAATTTCGCCTTGAATTTGTTTACTCGTTTGGCCTGGTGACTGTCAATCCGGAGGGTGGCGAATGGAAAGCGGGGAAAATTGAGGGGAGATGAGGTGGCTATTTGTTAAAATTTCAGGGCGAACAGCTCAAGGCCCAGGGAATGCAATATGCTGCTTGTCTAACGCTAATTAAGAGCCATTAAGGCTGAGAAGTAGTAGAAACTTAAGGTGCAGGAATGCCAAGAGGAAGGTTTATACTTATATTTAATTTATATTAAAGGAGGTTTCCTAGGAATTTACAACCATAAAATTCTCTATTTTCTTTGTTGAGAAAAAATGAAATTCAGTATATATTTTAAATATTTTCATTATTTTCCTAGGTTTACTTTAAGCTTAAAGCAACATTGCTGTCAATTAAAGTACAATCTTAGCATACGGTTGCCTGTCCCTGTATCATATTTCTCAAAAATATACTTCATTATAATTTGTCGTTTACATAAACTTCTCAATGTTATACAATTTCTTTGCAATTATTCTGATGGCACAAGACAATTATGAAAATTAATACGCTTGTGCTGCATGCATCGTTATGTGTGCTTCAAACTGATTGTATAACGAAGATAATCATTTGTTTCGCTTTAACTTAAAGCAAAGCAAATGGAAACTAATCGAAAATATGTCTTTCAACTAGTGAAAAATCCATTTACCGATCACGGAACCAATGGGAAAAAAGAAAGACGCTTTAGCTTAAAGCAAAGCAAATGGAAACTAATCGAAAATATGTCTTCCATCTAGTGAAAAATCCATTTACCGATCACGGAACCAATGGGAAAAAAGAAAGGCAAACATTTGGCAGGTTAACGATGCTCCCCGCAAAGTTCAACAAAATCATCAGGGTCACGATGATGTCTTCGTGCCATCTCATCCTGCATCCGTCTTTTCGGAGATGTCTGAATCTTTCCCTGTGTGTGTGTGCCCACGCATTTTCTTCCTTGGCAAAGCGTTCGATAGAAGGACACACACGCAGAGGGAAAGCCAGGACTTAGGGAGCTACTCCACTCCAGCCTTGCATTAACCTGTCCTTCGTCATCCGACGACATGCTCCAGCTCATCGCATCCTTCCTCGCTGCCACATTCCGCAGTTAAGTGATTGGTGAAATGTATTTGCATAATTTTTACAGATTTCTCAATGGCTGTCATGCATAATGCTCGGCAAAGGACCTGCCAGCAGTTGCAATGATAGCCCAGGACCTGGCTGCTGGCTCCTGGCATCCCGGGATAACCACCTACGCCAAAGCCGCCTTGCGTGCCTGTCCCCCTTGTCCCCGAGTTGGCAAACATGCCAGTTAAGCTCCTCCTTCGGCGGTGATGGAAGTTTTTGCATATGCGAATATTTTATGCAGATTTATGTCAACTTTTTGGGCTACGTGTCCTGCATCCTGGCCACGTGCATTTATTGAATTAGTGTGTGTGACGGTGAGCCTGCCAGCTAGGCAGCAACGGCAGCCTGGCAGCCAGTCAGTGTTGTAAACTGCCCTAAAATGTTGTAAATTTTTCGGGCATCAGCTTGTCCTGACACCGTGGCCCGGAAAATCGAGTGCCGGAGAGGGAAATAAGTACGGGACACGGGCCCAACTGTCAGGCGAACAACAGAAAGTTGTTTGTGCCCTACTCAGAATGGCGCCTCCTTGTGCGCACACACCCTACAATACACACCTACACACGCATGTACATACAACAACAAACATTCATTTGAAGTTGTTGTTGCCGATGTCGCCTGTCGCCGAAGCCTGTTTCCTGTCGCGCTGCGACCTATTCCCCAACTCCAGGACTCTCCTGTATGTCCAACCACTGTCCATTTTTCCCCGTATTTTCCTTGGAATACTCTGTAATTGTGTGGACACAAGGGTATATTGAGTTGGCAGTGAGGTGTGGTATGTCTGTTTTTCGTAGGTTTTATATTTTCTGTAAGGAGTATACGTTTCTAGGCTCTGAAAACTCAGGAAAATATAGGGTTTTTCTTGAAATACCTACATTTATGTATGTAGTTTGAATAGTTTTTAAGGCAGAAGAGTATTCAGTTGTACATAAGTATTTATAGCTTTCTTTAGGTATCTTCCGATCCTACTCCCTGTACAACAAGAATTTTTTCTTCTACTTTTTTATAATGAAAAGAGAAAACTTATCTCCAACTTTATGATGATTTCCACAAAGAGAAAAGCAAGCGGGAAAGGCAGAGAGAAAACTTCAAGTTGGAGAACGAGAGAGGACGGGAAAGGGAACAAGGATGGGGCTTTTCCTTCTTCAAGTTGTCGCTGCGACTTCTTGTTTGTGTTGTTCGCTGCTTTTCCATTTCCTTTGTGTCCGTGTGTGTGAGCTTTCCATTCTCCCCACTGCCCCTTCCCCAGTCCACTTGCCAAGTCAGCCGAAGACTGAAGTGGGACAACACTTAATTTTGTGTAAGTACTCACTCAGCTCATTAACTGAGCCAAAAAGAAAACTGGGCCTCGTCTCGCACCGGAAAATGCAAATACCGAATTCAAAAGCGGAGCTGCCAACGCAGGGGAAATTAAATTTAAGCTTCCAAAATGGACGAAAAAAGCGACAAGGCAAGGGAAATGGCCAAAGCAATTTCCCAGCACAGTCTGAGGCGCATCCTCTGGCCAAAATCGGCACAATGGGAATTTCACAGCACGATGTGGGTGCTGTGGGTGGGGGAAACCGTTTAGTTAGCGCCAAGTGGAGCCATCAATCAGCCGAACACACTCACGCACGCACGCACTCAAGCAATCATCGTGCTCGGGAATTAGAGAAGGAGCAGGGGGAGCTGGTGGTGGCCTCCAGATGCGATCGCTGACCCATAACTCAGCTTGACGCGGCCAGGCAGTTTGTGGTCAGCGGCCAACTGCAGTTACTGCCGCTTGAATTATGGCAATAAAATGGCATCTGAAATTGCGGAAATGCCGAACCATGAATTTCTTCTTTGTAGCCAAAGCTGAATGGCACATTTTGGCTGGCATTCCCCATTATTTGGCTTTCAAATTGTCCAACTTTGGATATTGAACTGTCTCCCAGTGGCATTTTTCGTGTATTAATAGTTCGTGACACTTGAGAAGAATGCAAATGCCAAATTGCCAGTTTAAATTGCCATTTACATCAAAAGTTTTATTAGCAAAAAGATGTTTGCAATGCTGGTAAAGGGAACCAAGTGTTTCATTTTCTATAATTTATAGAATTCTCTTTGAACATTGAACGATTCTCATGTTTATTGTTCATGAGGGAAACGAAAGAAAGTTCTCGAGAAATTGTAATTTACACTAGTCGGCATATATATTTTGACATAGCGATGCTTCATTTTCTTCATTTTTTGGCATACAGGTGCTTTTTTACGATAATGTTTGTTTAATCGTATGTACGATTACGTATGTACGATTAAACAAACATTATCGTAAAAAAAAGCACCTGTATGCCAAAAAATGAAGAAAATTAAGCATCGCTATGTCAAAATATATATGCCGACTAGTGTATATTAAAAGCATCGCTAAAGTCAAATATAATGCAGGAAACATAAAAGTTGAGAACATTTTGTAGACAAAAAGTTAGCAAATATGAACAAAAATAAAACTTGCATTTGTAGGAAATAAGAGTTTAGTTAGGTTGTGGTTTAGTTTAGTTTAGTTAGATATGTATTTTAAAGCAAAATTATTTAAGTAAAACATACTCCAAATGCATAGTAAGCAATCCAATTTCACGATTTAATTGAGATTTAGAGCAGTGACAAGAAATGTGTCAAATAAGATGCCAAGGATATTCAGTTTTTCCTCGACTGGCAAACAATTTCCGGAACTCGTTCTGCCAGATAAACAAAATGTGTCAAATACATAAATCCCACATTCGTATTCTGGCATCACCTGTGCGCTTTCCCACGTCTCTGCGGATTTTAGGGAACTGCAACTGTGAGTTTTCCATCAGGAGTATCAATAGAAAATCCTCTAAGCTATATTATTTCCAGAATGTCGTCGAAAGAGTAGTTTTTTAATTTGATAAAAGTCGCAAAACTACACTATCTAGGGTCTTACCTTTGCTAAAATCCCTGCTGTTTTTATTCGAGTGTATATTCACCACGCTCTAGGGAGTGTTTGCCACGCAACTTTAAATGCTTTTCATCGCAAGATAAAACCACTTCAAATAATTACAATGCAAAACTACAACAGTGGGAGGGCAGCACAAATTACAATATGGGAAGCCAGCCGAAACATAAAAAAAGAGAGCATCACAATATGAATATATATATGCAGATTCACGAACCGCAAAGCTCACATAAATATGTATAAACAAACAAAACCACAATGGCGAAACAACATTTCACTTAAATTAGAAGCGAAAATGGCGGAAAAATAATTCAGAGGAAGTCCCCGTCTGGGAAGCAGAACCACACGATTTCAGACAATAATATCTGTGTCAGCGCTGCCACAACAAAATAACAAATAAGCTAAAAAAAAAAAAAAAAACAAAAAGAAAGAAAAGGAAAAAAGGTAGAAGGCAACAATGGTGAGCCCTGTTCCCTGCTCCCTGCCCCCTGCCTCGGTCACAATACTCTGCATCCCATCCAGGTTCAACCCTTGGTGGCCAAGTAAATGGCGGCTAAGCGCCAGAACTCAAAAACTTAAATCTCCGTGTAATATTTTCCCATAAAGCGGGCCGGGCCAGAGTTGCGAGTCCTGGCCACATATTTAATGCTGAAAGTTGAACTGCCAGGGGGAGAGGCCAGGAGGGCAGGCCGGGGCCAGGTGCTGATGGAACTCATTCGAGTTGCAGGCGAAGTTGGGTGAAAAATGGATGGAGAATGGAGGCTAGGTGGGGATACCTGGAGAGCTAGAGCAACTGGAGTAACTGGAGCATGCAAAGCACATCCGAGTGGTTGCAATGGGACTCCGGGGAGCCTCTGGTGCGACAGGTTTAAAGAGGTCAGCCGCCTGAACAATGCTTAAAACGGACCCTACTGGGCATTCGCTTTCTGGCCCGGAAGCGGCGGTGGCGAGTCACCGGCAAAAGTTACCCATTCAACCAATTAGCCAGAGATTATTTCATCGATTTTTGCCAAAACCCCTGGTCCTCGAATCACCAAGGGAGAGGGGGAAGTTTACAACTCAAAAGTACTGTGGAAAATTAGTGTTTTCGTGGAGACACAATTTTTTCTTTGAACTGAAAGTTAAGGAATTCACCTTTTTTTTAGTATTAAGTTAATTTTCAGAGATTATTTTAAATTATTATTTTATTTCGTGTGTTGTTTTTATATTTACACTTTTGTTGATCACTTTATGACATTAATATATATTTTTCCTGTGCATAGACTAAACAAAGCCACTTTTGCGTGCGCCCAAGACAAAGCGAAAGCCAAAGCAGCGGGTGATTCTCCATCCAGCTGGGCTGCTCTACTGCCTTTTGTGCGGTCCAGGATCCAGGAGCCACTGCACTGCATGTGTGAGAAAAAACGAATAAGAGGAGCGACGCTAGAAGACTATGACAATATGCTTGGGGGCTCCATGGATAACTTCGTGGTTTGACAAAGCGACGACGACGGCGTTGGCGTCAGCATTGCATGAAAAATGGCACTTGATAAGGTGCCGGAGGAGCTGGAGGTGGAGTAGAAGCTGGAGGAGTCATGCTGCCGAGCAGGAAGTGTGAAGCGGCGGTGTGCATAACAAAATGGTGGAGCAGCCACTGCTGCCAGTGTGTGGGAGTTTTGGGAGCTTGCCCCGCGGGCCGCCATTTGTCTCTCCACGACTTCCTTTAACCCTCTTTTTCTCACTGAGCAAATAGCAAAAGGCGCGTAAGGAACCGGCAGTAACTCCTCCACCAGCTTTCCCAGCACCTCGAGCTCCACGCGCCCCTTGTGCACCCACTCCTGTGGCTTATGGCCGTAAGTAAGTGGCTCTTGGTTAGTTCGTTTGCGTTGCCACTTCCGCATCACGAGCGCCGTTGTTGTGGCTTCCAGTTGCAGTTGCACCGAGTCCCCTGTCCCCTGTCCGGCTCATCCTAATTTGGCCACGTTCCGTTTCCCAATTGGCAAGCGGCGCGAAAGGCGGGCGACCCCCTTAATTCTTGTAATCAACCTAATGGATCATTTCCAGCGGAAGTCGTAATTGTCGCCAACTGCAGCTGTCAGTCATAACTGTCAGCGGGCATTAGCCAAAGATCAGCGAAACAAATTTGGAGCAAACGGATGGACGCCATTGTGTTTCTTATTTATTGTCATCAATCTGCAAATGTTTTCTGAGAGGAATTTTGGTTTCAAGGGGCCGAGTTCATTCAACTTTTTCAACTTTTTTAAATGTAATATTCTTTGAGGTTTTCGGTAGAAGAGGTTTTCCAGAGTGACTGACTGTAAATGTAAATATATTACTTTAAAAATAAACATTAATCAAATTAATGTGTTCCTCTGAGTTTATTTTTTTGTTTTGCTATTTTAATTAATATAGTAAATATTATTTTAAATATTTATACTAAGTAGGTATTCTATTAACCTCTCAGAATTTAGTTATTAAGAAAATAAATTAATAAACAGAAAATAGATAAATAGAAAAGATCGAAAAATTTATTTATAAAATATTAGACATTTGACAATTTGGATTTGCCCTCGGTTTCTGCTTAGTTATGGCTGGCATTTGGTAAAAAAAATTAGGTAAGCATTACGAATCGATTCCGTTACAATTAATTGCTTTTAGTCTCACACAAGTTAGTTCTGATCTGGTGAAAAAAGCGTGTTTCATTACTTGTTCAACATGCAACGCCTTTGGACCTGCTTGCTGCTTGCTGCTACCATCCTAGGAACGGCAGGTGCCGTTGGAAATAGCTCCGCTCTCAAAATGCGAGTCATTGGCGGACAGGTAGTTACCAATAAGGAGCTGGGAGGCTATATGGTAGCGCTGACCTACAAATCCCATTTCAAATGCGGCGGCACACTGATCCATGAAAGAATTGTTCTGACGGCAGCCCAATGCTTTCTTGGCCAGAAGAATAAGAAAAATTGGAGGGCACTTGGCAACATCTCCTCACTAGCTGATGCTCCAGAGGGGCGCGGTTTTAAGGAATACGTTATCTCGCCAGATTTTAACATCACGAACAGTGATTCTGATGTCGCCCTCATTCTATTGGATGCGCCCTTAGTTGGCAAGGCTGTAGGAACACTTTCGCTGTGCTCGACGAAGGTAACGGATGGCATGCAAATGGTTCTTTCCGGATGGGGCCTCACCAGGCAAGGCGCTTTACAAGAAGTTTTTCTACGATCCGTCACAATTCCGGTTATCGATTGGAACAAATGTAGCGAGGTCTATCGCAGTGAAAGTGAGTGGAATTATTCCAAAGATAGTTTCATTTCATAAAATTGCACTCTTTTAAACGCTTTCTGATATATCATTTCGTTTACTATTTTAGAAATCGAGATAGCCAAAACCACGATTTGCGCTGGAGTTCTTGGAAGTAAGGATGCCTGTACGTTTGACTCTGGAGGTCCATTGGTTAAAGATAAGGAAGTCTGTGGCATAGTGTCCTTTGGCATGAAATGTGCCGACCACAAATTTCCTGGTGCCTACACGGATGTCCTAGCTGTGAAGCCATTCATTGAGAAGACCATGGCGACGTTGCTTGCAAAAAATTAGTCTCTTAAATTTGCTGGATTTGGTATCAATGCCTGCTTACCTGATTGTGGCTGTAATTTAGCAAATTAAACTAACTAAGCATTACCAACTGATTTTGTTTTGCCTTTGGTCTCACTTCCGGAGCTCCGATTTAGTTAAATAAGTTTGTTGAATAAGCAATTCTGTGATCCCTAATCTGATCTTTAAGGGATTTAGTAATATTTTTAGCTTGAAGAAGCGCAGATTGTGTCATCTTCTTCGCAGCTGCTAATTAGTTTTTTGATTAACCGAAAATCAATCTCGATCTTTTCAGTCTTGTTACGTTGAGGAAGCTGGTTCAATGCACGACCTTCGAGTGACAAAATGTCAGGGCAATTTGCAACGTAATGCCACAATGGCGCACACCGTGCTCGCAGGTGAGCTCGGCATTTTGTGTGATGGCCTAATCAAGGACAGCTGGCTGAAGGAAGCCATCTGCTGTGGGGTGTTCGAGTTCCAGTTGCAGGCCGTGACTGCACTCCCAATCGCAGCAAATCAGCGCGGAATTACATCATCGAAGGGGGCCAGAGTGAGGGGATGCTGCAGGAAGCCGGGAAAAGAAAAATGTAGAATACTTTTCCCAGCTCTTCCTTTAGCACGTTGCAAATTAACTTAATGTTGGATTTGCTCGGGAAACGAAGGCGGAGGACCGGCAAGTTTGCTTGTCTACTTCCGCCCGGCAAAAGTGTCCTTGAGTGCTGCTAATGCCGCTGCAATGGCAAGGAAACGGAAACTGCCGACGAGACAACTCTCACATACACGAAGGTCTAATGGTCCTTGGTAACTTTTTTGCTTGTTAAGTTTTTAATAAAATAAGAGATTCCTCATTGCCTTCGAGTGGCTGCACTCCATCCTGCTCATAGATAACTTGCAGCATGAAAACATCAACACAGCGATTGAGGGAAGCGCCCCCCTTTGCTCCTTGGCAGAAAGCGGATATTATAAATTTTCAATTTCACATCCTTGCTCTTGGCTCTCTGTCTTTCTGTCTGTGTTCTTGGCTTTCAGCCTTTTAGACGGCATCTTGAGTTCCTGGTTATTTTCGCAGCGCTCTAATGAGTTTTCCCTTATGCCGAAGCGCTTAAAATGAAAATATGTTTGCTTTGTGGCTTCGCATCCCCCTGAATCCCTGGTATCCCTCGACTCCTGGCATCCTTACATTGCTGCACATGCATGGCTCAAGTACCTCGCCACTTTACTTCGTCTCTTTATGTTTTTTTTTTGCTCTGTGCGATCTGATGAGAGCGTATTCTTGAGTTCTTTTTCGCAGGCTCCTTTGTTTCCGTCTCCTCGCCCAGAAAATGGGCAAGGTGCTGGGGCATGCCAGGAGGATGAGGAGGAGGAGCTGGATAAAGGCGCTATGTGTGGCCGGGAAAGCGGCTAAGGTGGCGGCGAAGGGGGATTTATGTTCCATTCATTCTGCATATGCTGATTGCTATTTTCAGCATTCCCATTTTGTTTGCGCTCTTTGTTGTTTGGCGCACTTTGCGAATTATGCCATCGATTTGGGTTGCTATTTCTGACTTTTCCCCGCAAATGGAAACATTCCAGAAGCGCTCTCCGAAAGCCAAATAAAATTTCACCAAATAAATAAACTGAAACCCACTGCAAACTCGTTTAATTATTCAAATTGTGAGTTCTCCCCAAAAATGCAGCTAAGAAATATTTTAAACAAAGGCGGAATTTAAAGCTTATTGGTAAATAAAAGGAAGTTTATTTTTCTTTGCCTAATTCGGTCTATCAAATGAAGTTTTAGTGACAAATTTCAATGACATTTTAACCTTCTTCTAGTAAGTGTGTGAGGTAAGTTATTTGTTAAACAAAGGAGTTATTTATTGGTTTATCCAACAAAATTATCAACACCATAATCTGCATATACTAAAATATAATTTGATTTTCCTGCAAATTGCCAGTTTATAGTTCAAATTTATGCATTTAACACTTATTTTTTTTTTTAATTTGATAATAGAGTTGAGAATTCATTTAAAATGGGCATTATTACTTATGAAACCTAATGGAATTTTCGTGATGCTTTTTTTTAAAAGGTATCATAATAAAAATTTGCAAAATGTATATGCATATTTTTAAGTCTTATGAAATTTAAATTTCCCTGAATCGAAAAAAAATTCGTTCGTTTTTCCGCTTTTGTAACTTCAGTAATTTAAATTGAAAACTGCGAATTGCGGGGGAAATCTGCCATACACCCGGCTAGTGGAAGCTTCGCAAGTTGTGTTTAATTTAATTGCGCATAATTTGTATTTTTTACTCTTTTCGTGACGGGTGACTGCATCTGATAACTTTCGCATATGAATTACTGGGCAAGGGGAGAGGGCGAAAATGTCACCGCGCAAAAATGTCAACGCGACATGCAACAAACATGGACCGCAACAACTGCAGCAACGACAACAATGGCGGCGAATATGCAACTGGTAGAAGGAAAAGCAGGTGGGCGGAAGAGAAAACGGGCGGAAGGTGGTGGATGAGGGGGAGGTGAGGCCCATAGAACATAGTATAGTTGCAGCTGCCGTTGACACAGATTTAAGCTCACAAAGACATTCGCAGGGACCCGCAGTCGCACGCACACCCGTATGCATATGCAAAAATGTGGCCATAAACAAGCGTTGCATACTTTTAAGCATGCATTAAATGAAATTGTGGGCGTGGCGTGGGTCGAAATGGGGGTTCTGCGAGGGAGGATTTTCGTTTGAAGAGGCTGCTTTGGCACAAATCGATTTTGGATAGGCTATTACGGCACATATTACCTAGCATATAGCCAGCACTCGAGGCCGCTTCCACGATGGAATGGATAAAAAGCCGGTTCTCGACCAAAATCGATGCCACTTAGTGGTAGTGGTAGAGAGGTGTGATACCATAGTTTGTTGGCACGACACATCCGGAAGGTGCTTTATGGGTGCTTTAAGGGAATTAGCTGCTCCATTAGTTGTTCTCCAGGAAAGAGTACCGATAATAACGAATAAAATGTGTAATAAATTTTCTTTATTTTGCGAAAGAACAGTTGAGGCGGAAAGATAATTTACCTATGTTTATAAATTGCTTATAATTTGTATAAAAATACTCGGAATTGTGAGAAGGGAATATTTATACAGAATTGTTAGGGATTTTAAAAACTCCATTCTTTAGTAGACTCATTTTCAAGACATTATCCCCGCAACTAAACATCTGTAAAACTTGTAAAAATTAACATTAAAAATAATTAAACATTTGACCCATTTCGTCTGTTAAAGACATCTCTCGAGCAGAGCTCCTCTATTTCCAACAATTTTGGCCAACATTTTAACGGCAATCAGCAGGGCAAACACAATTTGGCGAAAGAGTTTTCCCTGCAGTGCAGCGTCTCATTACGAACTGCAGTCAGTTTTCGGTCTTCAACCGCCACCCACGAAGACCAAAGTCCACACCCCCCCGAAAAACATGCTGCAGTGCATCTGCTGCCACTCGAGGCGTGCGAAAGTTGAATTTTAATTTAAATGTGACCAACTTTATGACTCCGGAATGAGTTCAGCACGAGAAGCTCGAGTTGAGGCAATGATGTTGGCTGGGAAGTCCTCTGTCCGAGGAAAACCACACAAACAAACTGGGAAACACGTATGCAAATTATACAGTTCTTAGAGATGACCAAATATTTTATTTATGAGTGAGTTATTTTGCCAGATAAATTAATATTTGCTTAAATGTTAAGAGTTTTCTTTTGTTATCATCAGTATTAAAAAAAAAAAATAAAAATAAATAGGATATTTTTAAAATATTATTTTATATATAAAATAAAATTTCCCTTGCCCATTGAAATCCAAACCCCCTCATTCCGACGTTACTTTGCATATCATATATTTCCGGTTGCTGATTTCGATTTAAATGCAGTTGTGCTTCACTCATTGAATTTCATTTGGGAAAAAATTCCACTATTCGATTGTAAATTCAGTGGAGCTTATTTTATAACCGAATAAATAAATATTTCTGTAGCTGCTTCTGTTCCTGTTGCGGGGTCTCGTGTAATCATAAATAAAAGCAAATTGTTTTGTGGCTATAAAAACCCAGGCGGATCTCCCTCACAGAGAAAAACTTGTTTATTTGCGGGGCCCTCTGTATTTATATCTGTTTATGTGTGTGTTTGGATATTTGTGTTTACTTTTGTGTTTAAAAGAAAATTTCTCTCATTGCCAGTTTGTTGTTTTTCGCTTCTTTGTGGTGCGTAATGGGGCAGCTGGTGCAGGGGATTTGCGAGCGGAGATGGGCCAGGTCCTGGAGCTTTATTAGAGCCAGCTCACTGCTAAAGAAACGTGCCAGGGCAATCCGACAGGATATATGTAATAAGGATATGGTCGCCATTAACACAACGTCTTTTCCTTTACGTCGAGGGTGGGGCAAATCCTCCGGCAAATAAAAATAAACACATAACACAGAGGACAAAGGGAGCCGATGAAGCTGGCAAAGACGCCATTTGCTTATGCCTGCCATAATTCATACACAACAGCCCAAACGAACTAGGAAAAACACACATACACTTGGAAAAATTCGGTGTACAATTTGTACCGACTTTAATTTAAGACATTAGACAACTATTTGCATAAAATTTGTAGTAATTATGAAAATTAAAGAATGTTTATTATAGCAATGTTTTAATTTCAGCTTTGTTTAGATTTACTATCGTAATATAATAATAATATTTTGTAATACACTAACTGAGAATTAGATCTGTAGTTCTTCTTTAATATATTAATTTGTTGTTATATTCAAAGTCAGCACATGGCCGCTTGATTTGGTAATAATGCAAACTAAATATTATTTAAATATTTCTCCCATCTTCCCCTAGCTTTTTTCTTCAGTGCATCTAGGCACAGGGCACACGCTCACATAAATAGAACAATTAAATTGAAATTGCCAGGCATATACTAAACAGAGAAAACGACAATGAGACGAACGACAAGGAATCGTATCCAGAACTCGTTTATGCCACAATAATAATTCGAAGACATTTGTATAAATTTGCAATTGCATTTTATTGGTCTTCGTCCTTTCCCTTGAGTCATAATATTTGCATATGTGTATATGTATGTGGGGTCTGTGTTTCTGGGGGTATGTGCGTGTGTTTGGCATACATAATGTGCGTATTTATGGCTGGTTGCGTATACGCAACGTGGCAAATGGAGAAATCAATGCAATCAGTTCGAGAAATTTACCAAATATTGTTGCCAACACAAAGGCCTTTCGCTTGATCAATTCATGAAATTAAATACACTACGAGTACAAGATACCAGCTCGATTTCCCAAATACTATAGTATGTGGCATCTTGATTCCACTTCCATATAGAATTTCAATTCGTTTGCTTCTCCATTTGGCAGCCACAAATTATCATCAGCTGGCGGGGCTTTAAAAAGAAAATGTTGACAATGCAGAGACAGAGGCAAAGGCAGATACAGCAGCGAAGCAACACCAATTTCATTGACACACTTTTCTGCATTTTCTTCTTTAGGGGGGAAAAACAAGAGAAAATGTCGACTGGCAAAATCGATGGCCTGAAAAAGGCGTTCGAGAATAAAGCAAAATAAAAACCGAAAGCAAAGTCGCAGTAAATCGCACAGAATTCGACCCCCCATATCTCCCTTATGCCGCATTTGTCCCGGTTTTCCCTGATTTTCCCTGATTTTCCCTGATTTTCCCCGATCAACCGAGACCCAAATCCCTTCTGCCCCCATCCCACGGATCTGTGGCAGTTGTACGTGTCATTTGGCTGCAGTTTTATTTGCTGGGCCATAATGCAAGTTTATGTTTATGGCCCGGTCCTCGCTTTCCCGCAGTCCCAGCTGCAGGAGCCCCTGACTCTGAAGCCATTGAAGTTAGCTGATCTTGCACTCGACTAAGCAGAAAACACACAAAACACAAAGCCGGGCGAAAAAACAAAAACAATTGGGGCAGGAAGACCATGCGAATTTTCCAGAGTGAAGTTTGGCTTACCCTGAAAAACCGGAAAATTGATTTTGCATAAATTACTTGGTTAGCTTGAATTAAAATAATGAAATCGGTTGTATTAAAAATGGATATACCATTATTTATGCATATCCGGGCGAATGGCAGGAGTCTTCCGTTCTTAAATGTAATTTAACATTTACATTTGATTTTACTTATTTATATTCTAAGCCATGAAACAGTCTGCTTTAAGCAAATTTCTAAGGGAGAAAGATAAAAGCCAAGATTAAAATAAATTGCATTTTGGCAACAAAGAGGTGTGAGAAATTCTCTAGAATTTTTCCTGTCTCCTTAGAGTAATGATAACGTTTTGTCTAGCTTTCTAATCCTTTCAAACAAAAGCAAGGAATCCTGCTAATACCCTTTCAGTGGACAAGAACTCTCTCCCGCTGACCCTAATCGCTGGCACATGACGTCGCAGCAACTTTCCCGAGGCTGCAAATTGTTAAAAATAGATTTTGCTCAGCATTTTGCAGGGCAGCCCAGCTTCTGCTGCTCTGGCTCCTTTCTCGAAGCCAGGACATGGACTTGGGCACGTTTCCATTGCGCTGCCGAGCAATGAAATGTTCTAATGCCATTTGCAAGTGAAACGGAAGACAGAGGGGCTTTTTCACAGACTCAGTGCTGGCTGCTGGCTGCTGAATGTTGGCTTTTCGGCTGGCAGACAGACGGGCGACATTTTTTTCGGGGCAAAATAAAAATGGAAAGTTGGCATAAAAAGTAAACAGCTGATGGGAGAGGTAACTAAACGGAAAGCAAAAGCCAATGCTGCAAAAAAGGAAAAGCCAAGGAAGGAAAAACACTGCCATCCAGTGAAACTGCAGCTGGAGGAGAATGGGCAGAAGTTGCTAAATCAGGTCAGGGATTTGGATGGCGGTGAATGCTTCTCTCGGCTCTTGGTGTTGCTTTGTTGCTGCCTGGCTGCCGATGCCCATGCCCATTTGTTTCCCTCGCTTCTCCTTTTGGCTTTTTGCAGTGCAGGCGAGTAAAAAGTGAAATTGAAATTACGTATACGCCGTGGTGCTCCCGATTCGGGCATTAATTTAATTACTGCCACAGCGGAGAGACAAACAACAAATTGAACTGAAAAGCCGGCCAAATGAGTGCGCCACATATTCAAGTCTCTTTATGCTTTGTGTGTCACTGGAGCAGTCAGTTGGCTAAAAGGGGGGGCTGGCCGGGGTTGGGCGACGGGTATTTGCCCGACAACCGCAAGCTGCATTTTTAATTGCGAACACGTGCGCAGCAGCCCCGGGAAAACTCAAGGAGGGGCACCAAGCACACACAGCATAACACAGGAGTGGCAGCTGGGAAAAGCCGCTCCAGCTGGAAAAGCTGGCCGGAGGATGCGGCAGCTCTACTTGAACTCATTCGGCGTGGAAATTATGGCACGCTCAAGTTGATTTTGACAGGCAGAAGGCAGCGAGAAGCTGGTATTCCCAGCACAAACTCAAATGCAAACACATACACACAGCTGCACGCATCCTTGAATCCTGCAAAGTTTTGCACAAATGTTCGGCACGTTCTGCGGCCTCAGCTTGGTCCGCCGGGTCCTGATCCGCTTCAGTTGCACATGAAATAATTTCTAAGATTGATTTGCTATCGTCTCTGTTTTATTTTGACTCCCTCTTTATTTAATACGATTAAATTTGTCCGCAAAATATAGCATAATATTTAATAATAAATTTTAATAAATTGGTTTCCGTTTGTTATAATTGTGGTTATTAAATAATATATCAAATGGTTTATTATAGTGTTTTCTCTTCTATTGATATTTGTTTCTCTGAGTACCTCTTGTGTTATTTATAGATTGCATAACGCCACCCTAAAAACTTCCATTCAAATTTGTGTTAGTGCCAAAAAGTCGTTGGCAAAATTCTTAAGAATTTGTAATAAAGTTTGTTTGCTCAAACCGAAACCGATGCTAGTTTTTTCTGCGTGCCATTGGGTGTCGAACTTGCAAATGGCAGAACGGCTCCTGGCCCCTGTCTTCCGATTCCTGGCTCCTGGCTAGCTCTTAATTGATATGCAATAAACATTGGCCACCGCACGGCAGGCGGTGGAGTTGAGCTCTGAGGAGTCTGACTGGCAGACAAAAGCTGGCACAACTCTGACAAGTAAATCCGGGCAGGACTTCGTTTCGCCCGCACTTGCCATTTTCTCGGCTTCTGTTTTGTTTCCTCTCCGACGCTCCCGTTTCCGCTTCCGCCTTGCCCTACCCCTCGCCTGTCAAGGATCCAACTTTAATGCGCTTAGGGCTTCGTCTTTGTCTCAGTTTGTTTCTGTTTCTGTTTCTGTTTTTGGCCTGTTTCAGTTTTGTATCCTTCACAATCCCGTCCGGTGTTCAATGTGCAGCATTTAAGAAAATTGAATTACATTGTATTTTGGTAAATTTAGCAAAAAGCGTTGCTTCCTAATTGAGTCTGTGCGGTCGAGGCTTCAACGAGCTTGAGGTACACGCATTGCGAATTGTGTAACAAGCACATTAGACCATAATTAAATAAGCGTGTTCATGAACGAACTTTAACTGCTGATTTGGCAGGCAATTGTCTAACCAGATATTTGGCAATATGTCTCTCCATGAAGCAATAATCTGCCTGTAATGAATTTCTTTGGCTCTCCTCGAAAACAGGTTACTTGTTTCAGTCTGTCTAGATAAAGCATCTGGCAAACAAAGACTTTCAATTAAGGTCTTCCAAGCACTAATTTACTATTTACATAGACAATGCACTCTTAAGTGGGGGAAAGAACAAGCTGAATGGGGGAAAATCAGCCATCCCAAGTACCTTGCCAAGCTGGGAAATCTGTTTGGGTAAAAGTAACTGACGAGGTAAAATGATACTCTAAAGTACTTATTACTGCAAAACCCCTAATATACATTTTCATATCTCTGAAGATAACATAAACTATAGATAATCAAAGTATTAGCTTTCATATAATATTTTCTGCGTAATTGAATAATCTACTTACTCATTTTAATAGACGCAACACTGCTGGCTGTCGAATTGGCTGCCTTAATGGATTGGCTTTGGTTGGATTTTATCACGTATACGCCTAGTCGCGCATATTGGTTAGCACCGGAATGGAATGGATGAACTTAATAGTAATATAATTCACAGTTTTATTTGTAGTTTGCGTTTCGTTTCGTGTTTCGAATGCTGAATTACACACAAAACAGATAAAACAGATAAAATATAAATTTGTTATTGCTTTCAGGACACACACACACTCGAGCCGAGACAAATGCCATCTGCTGCTGTTTTAGGTGTAGTTTTGTTTGGTATTCCCACGCTGGGAGCTAGGAATTTGTCGCTGCTTTTGATTGCCATTTAAATGTGCATATTTAATTTGTTTATTTATCGGATTGACCAGCGCTTCGCCAAAGAGAACAGCACTCGGCAGAGGCACACAGATGAACGCACACAGCCTCAATGCAATTTAGGTTTTAATTTTAATTTATTTATGTCATTTATTTAAATTCTACCAAAAATATTTGCCTCCGACCATTTTTATTCGAGCGCCATTTTGGCTTTGTTGCGATAATTTATGCAAATTATTTTCGTATTTCCCTTGCCTGTTCAATGGGCCAATTCGGCATTTCCCTCTGGCTACCATTCCCGCAATTCATTATTGATTGGCTGAAGCTGTGGCGAATGGATAAACTTTGACTGAATGGAATAACTCAACTGAAATTGAATTAAATTTCAATGATAATTCCTCTGAAACAACTTTTGAAGCATTGAGGATAACTTGGGGTGCATTTTTTTTAAACGTAAATATATGCATGATAAATGATATTATAGGCTATCAACCGGAAATACATAACAAGCATCAATAAACAACATGAAGACATTTACAATAAGCCTCTTAATTAATCCCTTAAACTGTTTGAAGATGCGGAAACTTGAACACATTTCATAGATTTTGATCCCCATTAAAGTTTGATTACAGTCCGCTTATATTCATGTATATATAGTAAAGAAAAGCATAATAATTTTCGCATAATCTCCCTTTGCGGCAAAGGCTTTTACCCTCATTTCCCCCCTTGAGTTGACGCTGCTTTGTACATTAATGGAATTCGTATGCAATTAATAAATGGCTGGCTCCTTTCTTACGGAATTTATGCAGCGCACAATAAATATTATCGCTTGTCCCCGAAATTCCCATTTCGCTGCCACTAAAGAGATTAATACAAAACGGTTGATTAAATTTTTATGACCACAGTTTATTTATATACACCGTGCCGGCATTATCATTTTTCCACTAGTTATTAACTACTTCTGCCAGTGGGAAAGAAAGTGCCAATTAAAGAACAAGTCAGCATGATGCGAGTTTCTCGACTTTTAATTATCCTCTTCTCTCTTTCTCTACGGAAATGTAGGAAACTTTTCCAGGCAAAAAATTTAGCAAGTATGTTTAACTTTTAGTTGTTATCTGTTCAAGCATATAACTGTGAAAAAGTTTATGATAATCCTAAAAGTTTGGTATTAATCTGTGCTCCAAGATATTAAAAGCACCAGCAGATTCTCGACTAAGTTAAGTTTATGTTTCAATTATGCCAGTCTAAGGAGGATAATTAAATTAAACGGAAGTATTATTAAAATTGCAAAACGAGTTTCTTATATATAATATATAACAAAATAATGTTATTTAAAATTATTTAAGGTGGCTTAGGTATTTAAGTATCTGTAAAGCTTTACAACATAAAATCGACATAATATATTTTCCAAAGAGAAAACTTTTTATAATCGTATCTGTACAAATATCATATCTAAATCTCCCAAAACGTAATGAAATTTACAAAATAAAAGATCTTCCAACGAATATCCCTTTTGTTAGTGCCATACCCTCGTCAGAAAGTCCAAATGTCATTTTAATTAAAAATAAAAATGGCCGCTTCAATAACTCCCGATTTGTTAATGAAAATGGCAGCCGGAATAATTATATTACGGCCATTCAGATTGGCCACGTTCCAGTGAACCGGTTGTGGGTCCGGTCAGCCTGCCCAATTTGAGTTTTGTTCAATTTAAAATAATTAAAACACCGCATATAAGCCGCGTCCGAAATCCTTTTGCGAGTTGGCGAACCTTTTCGGACCGCAGATATTATAATGCTCAGGCCCCCAGAAGCCCCATCCGATTTTCGTCCTCCTTCCTTCAATTTTGGAGCCACTTGAGCGTTGCTAAGCAAGATTTATGAGTCGCCTGAGGGGGGGCGTGGCATTGGCATAGCCCTTGGTCCATGGCCCATGGCCCCTGCACTGGTTATTTATTTTTTTCTTTTTTGGTATTTGCCAAGGTCTTTCGCTTTGTTTGCCATCTTTTGCGGCCTCCGAGAAGTTTTCAACTGGCCTTGCGGCTGCTCTCTGTCCCTCTGCCGCCGTCGTGCTCATCTGTGAGGCTTGTGGCATTTAAATAATTTAAAACATTTGAGCATTTTGGGGCAATTTGGTTAATGGGCTGTGGAGGGAAAGGGTTCGACTCTAAAGTCCCAAAGCAGGAGCTCGTAAATAACGCCGAGCACCCGATAACGATTGGGCTGTCTCAGCTGCCTAATGTGCACTATCAGGACAGGGATATCAGGGGAATTCACCAAAAATAAGGATGACCGAGGGAAAGCCAGTTGAAAACCTGGCTTAAAGGGACGCCAGCTTAAAGGACATGTGACGCAGGTTCGTGCAACGCTCGCTTATGTGGCGCACTAGTTCAAGGACTCGTCCAACTCGCTTCAACCCAATTACGCAAAAACTACACAAGCAAACTTCTGCACATATACGGGTACACAGAGAGAAAATGGGACTGTAGGTTATAAATATATTTAAAAAATTATGTGTGACATATTATGTATATTTATATTTTAAAAAATATAAAGAAATTGTTATATAATCATCTTTAAACACTCTATGTATTATTATTTTTCCCCAATATTTCTATCTGTTAAGCCATCAAATCCTTTCGAGTAAGACCTGTGTATGCTGTACTATTAATAAACTCAGATGACTTTGTCAAAAGGGGCTTATCGCTTTCTCACCGTGCACAGGTCTTGTAATAAATGGCATCCAACCTGCCCTGGCAACCTTTAACCCTAAAAATGCGACCCGACCTAGAAATGTGTGTTTGCTTGCCGAACCGCACCGCTTCCCCACAGTCATCACTCAGTCACTCGGTGGCTCTCATAGGGGTTCCATTTTTTCCACAAAGCTGCTATGGCGTGCCATGAATTTTTGTTTATGCTTGCGGGCGAAAGATAAACACTCGCACACTCAAACACACACTGAAACACTCGGTTCGCGAAAATATGTGCCAATGCCAGGGGATAAAGGAGGCGCATGGAATGGGTGCATGTCCTGGCTGACTGACAACGACATAACCACAAGCAGCTAGCGCAGCTTATGCAAACGTTCAAGGACACGTGGATGCATTGGTGTTTGTGAGGCGCCTGCAGGTTATGCAACACTTTTTATGTTTGCCATGCCTGCTGAGTCTGTGTTTGTGTGTGAAAGTTGGCCCAAAACTCTGGCTTTAATTGCTGGCAATTTGTCAGGCTAATTTGCCAAATTTGACACCTCAGCGAGCGCACACACTTACGAATTAATGACGTCAAAAATAAAACTCGCTCGGTTCCTTCCCCGCTTTCTCTTTTACTCTCTCTCTTTCACTCACTCCCCTGTGTATGTGTTTTGCAGCAGCAGCTGTGTGCGTGTCTGTGTCTGTGTGCGTGCTGTTTTCACTTTCACTTTCATTGATTTTCAAGCATCGCAAATAAATGCTGGTCACACACTTAACACTCGCCACCAGAACTCACTTGTATTCGCACTCAAAGCTGATTCAAAGCTTATTTAACCTTTTTTTTCTATTTTTATGTTTTAACTTTTCGCGGGAATTATTTGTGATATTTTTATTTTATTTTTGCTGAACACTTTCTCTGGCTTTTCTCGGTCGCGTGGCTCCTTTGCGTGGCATCATTGGCAGCCCGCAATTTTCAACGTCGAACTGCGCTCGCTGCCAAAACTGAACTGAGCTTCGGCCAAAAGCGTTGCCATGGTCAAAAGCAGCAGCAACAGCAGTGGTAGCTGTGGCAGCAGCGAAATTCTGCTAAAACTGCCTTTTAAATACTGGTAACAGTTTAGCAGTTGGCGGCGCAGGCGCAGTTTCAAAAAAATTAATACATTTCCCGCCGCTTCGCCCCGCTTTTACGTCACAGTTCGCATCACACTGTTGCGTCCTGTTTTTCACTCTCTCTGTCTCTCTGGTCGCGGCCTTTGTTTACATTACTTTGCTCGGCTGTTCAGGCATTTTCGTATTTTCGTCCTGCCTTCTATAAATAAAGTTACGCATACGCCACGTGGGCCTGGCGAGGTGAGAAGCCATCAATCGCGTGATTGATTGTGGATATCTATTTCTGGCGTTAACTGAAATTTTCTATGACTACTGAGGCAGGCATTATCCCCGTCGGCCACGTGTCGGACAGATTAGTTTAGAAAACTCAATTTCACTTTATTTCCTTGTCAGGGGAAAAGGCAAAATTGTGAATATATGTATTGTCTCATGAAAACTGCGCTAATATTTATTTAAAGTTGAGCTTAGAATTTTCCTAGGAATGCCAGCTTAAGGTAGGCGACATTGCTTGCCCTTTATAAAACCTTTGAGATAAAATTGAGAGACTGTGGATGTTCTTAACGTCCTGAAAAAATCTCCATGTTAAAGTCACAACAAAGGCGTGAACTGGTTAATTTATTAGCCAAGTTATTTATGGTAAAGCCGTTATACAAATTTTACTTGACCTGGTTTAAGCTATCTGATGGTAATTACCTTGTAAAACACAAATTACCCAAAATTGCGCATACGCCACGTAAGCCTATCAATGCAGAATATCTTTAAGCCCTATTTTTAAACTTTCAGCACTAACCGACTTTTTCTGACAACCTCCAATTATTAGTTGGCCACGTGTCGAGCAAATGACTTTGCACAACTCAATTTAAAGACCACAAATGCCCCAAAGAATAACTCGAACACGTAACTTAGTGCGCTTGTGTGTGTGTTTGTGGTAGCAATTTTCACGCTGATTGGTTTCCAGTCATTTTTCCTTGTTGCCTTCGCCTTTCATTTATTTTGTTCTTTTGGCCATACACAAAAAGTCAACGAGCCAAAGCCAAATGTCAACCAGCCCGCTCCCCTTCCCGCGTCCCTCGTCCCCTCAAGGACTTTCGGAATTTAATAATGAAATAGCCCGTCCTTGGCCTGCGAACAATTTTCAATTTTCCACTTTCGGCTTTCGGCGTTTTGGCCTTCGGGTGAAAATGCGTTTGATAAATTTCCCAACGAAATCGAAACAGGGCGAACTTTTATTTCCTTTTTTTTGGCCACGCATAGCATCACGCACTTGCAATTGGCAGTGGCAATTACTGCAGTGGCAGTGGCAATGGCAGCAGCAGCTACTCAAATAATCATTTGCTATAACTAATTAAAAGTTTTTCTTGTGCGGGAATAATTTCATTACATGACCAACTTTTTTTTCTGTCGCAGTTTCGCTGCGTTCGATCGATTACACTTCCATATACAGTTGGATGTGCGCCATAAATAACAACAAGTTAGGCACTTTCCCTATTAGGGGCGTATCCTTGTGCCTCCGGGAGCAGAGTTAAAGTCGAGGATGTGAGTGGGAAAGGATGCGAGAAGGCTCGCCTTCGATTTTTATCAATGAACGATGGGCGACGAGACAAAGTTATTATGCGAAATCAGTGGGCGGCTCGTCCTTGTTTGTCCTTGCGTGGGAAGATTGTTGCTGCTTGTGCTGGGATATGTCTGATTTGGCCGGGGATACTGGGTTGGTTTCTTAATGTCGTTCGCAGGAGTTGGGGCAAATTGAATGCCTTCTTAAGAAGTGGGTGGCATGTGATCAGGGTCTTAAAGGCTTTATTTGGACTTTAATAAATATGTTTTTCGGGTTTCTAACAATAAAGAGCTTAAGACTTAAACTTTAAACAGAATTTAGTATTGAAAAAGACAGGAAAAATCATTGTTAACTTGGTATTAAAGTAAATTTAAGTGACTATAATATGGATTATGATATAACTGGCATAGTTTTGAAGGATAAAGCATATGCTGACTGTGTTTTCATCCTCCTTCGCCCCGAAGGGTCCTGGAAATCTGAGTGTGCCATCGCGGAAGTCCCGCCTGTCTGTCACTCCGCTGGCGGCCATATCTTCCTCGATTGAGTGCCAATCGAGGGGAGATACTGACAGCGTTGCTGCTTTTACGACCATCAGCATTGAGTACCCCGGCTAATCATAACCGATACCCGATAACTATGGCTATCTATACGCATCCGGCAGTTTGCAAGTTTTCCTTTTTGTGTTTTTTTGGCGGGTGTCGAACGTTTGCTGCTCATTAGAGGGAAACTGTTGCCGGCCTTCTGCCGTCTTCGTCCTGCTCGAGCTGGTCCTTTTATGGCGGGTATGTGTGCCTGGCGCACTTACACTTAATTGAATCCTGCGGGCGTGGTGGATGCTGTCGAGCGGTCTGAGTGGTAGACGGCGGCGGAGGGTGGGTCCTTCGGTGAGCCCCTGAGGCATGCGGCATGCCAAAGCGTTTAGCAACCAAATACGCTTTGCTCCCGATTTGCCGCCCATGCCATGCCGTCCGTCTTTGTTGTTGTTAGGGCTCACATCCTGCCGACGGCGCATCCTGCTCCAGCTCTTCCATCCCTATTCACATCGACATTCTCATCCGCATCCACGTCCACATCCACTGGCAGTGAACCTGGAAAGAAGGAGCCACTGAGCGAGCGAGCGGCTCTAATTCAATTAGCAAGTTCAGCGCCAAAGCGGCAAATGGCTCGTTAAACACGCTGTGTTTTTGTAGTCCCCAGCAACCCCGCACTTCACCCTTTTCTAAAATACACTCTGAATAATTGAGCTTTCTTAAGAATATTACTAAAATATTACTTGATCATAACTCTATATTTTATTAGTATAGTTATAAGGATTGGTTCAGCATCCTGAATTGCTAATATTTTAGTTCAGAAGACTTTACGTTAAGGGTAAAAACTATTTTTAATTATAATATGTAATTAATAAATTTTTTTATTTAAAGATTTTCTTATTTTTTAAATATTTCCTTGCAGTTCTAATAATAGTATTTTTGGAAGAAAAAGAAAAAAAGGGTTGTACCTAAATATTATATAGTTGCCTATTTAACGATAATCAATCATCCTTTAAATCATATTTAAAAATTCAGAATTTGTATATACAAAAATAATGATTTTTAATGCTTGGAAATGTAATTTAATTTTCCACTTTTAAAGGAATAAAAGGATATTAAATTACATAAGCAAATACAAATTAATTGGAATCTTTTTCCGAACCAATTTTTTATCTTTCTCATTATTATTATCATTATTTTCCATATCTATCTTAATTTTTTCCTTACTAAATTTTTTTAAAATTAATTTAAATATCTCTTAATTACAATTTATATATTTTCCTTCAAGTGTGCTCACTTTGCATTTAGCATTTCGCACCGCCCAGCTCTCCGCTTCTCCTGTCGCCGGGTTTTGTCCTCCTGCTTAATGCCACTTCACTTGTGTTTGCTCGTTTTTTAAACATGTTTTATTACATTTTTTGCGCTAGCTGGCGCCATTTTCATGGCACCGGAAGTTACCGCACACAAACACACACTCAGCTGTGAGCAAAATGAGCAATGAGTAAATGAGCAAAATGTTATAAATTGCCAAAAGTCCCTTTTCCGTTCTCCCCTTGGCCCCCCGATGATTTCCTGGGCTTTTCTTTGTTCTCAGCGGTTTTTTGTTCCCCCGTTTGGTTTGCAGATAATGCACGGGAAAATCTTGTTCACTTTGGTCAGTGACCAAAAGCAAATGTGGACGCAGAAGCACCTCTCCTGCCCCCCGGGATAATTATGAGCTATGTGTGGAATGCTAGGCACACACACTTACACAGCCCACAGGCAACCGCACACCCACACACAGGTTCTACGTTTAATTTATGCACAAATAACCCGAGCAAATTATTCGCTTTGTTCCGCAAATGTTTTTCGAGTGAATTGTGTTTGGTCAGGAGTGGCCAAAAGGGGTGAAGATATGAGCAAACTTTGGCCGGCGTTTCATCTTCCACTCCAATATCTGTGGAGATTAACAAGCGTGTGTGCTGTGGCTTCCCTTTGGCCCTTTGGCGACCTTCTCCACCCAAATTTCCACCCCCCCTTCGCCCTTTCATTGGGGCCATTCTAACCATAATCGCCTTTTCTTGCCACTTGCCGGCATATGCCCATCGTTAGCTGGATATCCTGGCTGTCTACGGCCAGAACCAATCCCCAATCCGTTTGCCCTTTTCCTGGGTTTGCCTGGGTTTTCCTGGTTTCTCCTTTTTCCTTTTCACACATTTACTAGTTGGGTTTCAGTTTTCGCTTCGACCAGTTCTTTTTTTCGTCCTTTTTTTCGGCAGCTGCAGCAACAAAAGTCCATTATCCTTTTCGGCGTTATCGGTAATCAATTTCAGTGGACGGTCGCAGCGCAAAAAAAAAGTTTTTGCCTCTAGCAGCGGGCCAACAAAGGCGATAGTTGCACGAGTACGCCATACAACAACAAGAACAACAATAACAATTGTTAGTTTTGAAATATGCACGACCCTCACACACAACCCCCCACCCCTTGAAACCCAACTCCCCCTTACACACGCATGGAGCCTAACAAAAGCTTTTGAAGTGTTGTTTGCTGTTGCAGCTGGATTTCCACCAGCCGCTCCCTATGCACCGAAAAAATAGGAGTTTTACTTATATTCTTATATTTGTTTAGTATCTATATGTATTGGGAATAAAATATTAAATATAACAATACGAGCTCTCAATCCTCATTAGGACTTTCTCCATTCGTTGAAGCCTTTGAACACAAACCTCTTTATAAATTCTTGTATTAAAAGGATAATTGTAAACGTAGTTGAAATAAATAATATAATACTTTATTTTCAGTTAAATATGTGCCAAGTTTTTCTCTTACTGTACAAAGTGAGTTCTTTAAGCGCATTTTGCACTACAATTTCAGTCACTCCCAACGAATAATTCAATTGCAATGTGGAGGAATTCCCGCTGTTGTTGCAGGTTGCCAGCAAGCGATGTTGTTGCTGCTGCTGGCTAGTCACTTACATAGTTGTCGAGTTGTTGAAAACTTGATTTTTTCACCAGCTTTTTGCCGTGATGCCACAGATATTGCACTCGCAATTGGCTACAAATTGGCTTGTCGAATTAGCAGAAATAGAGAAGGAGACCAGGACTCAGCCTTGCGCTACATTTGAGCAGCAAGTGGTTCCTAATTGAATGCGGACAGCTGCAGCATATCGGAGGGCGAATTCCTCGCAAATATAATTACAGTTTTCCATACATCCAGTGCTCGCTGCATCTCATCCAGCTTGCAAATGAATTATGCAGATGCTGCGGCGCGGCAGTTGCTCCTGCCAGATGCTCCTCCTTTTGTCTGGCTGTTCATTTCCCAGAAGTTCTTTATAAACGCGAAAGGAGGAAGGATGGGAAGCGGAGAAGTGAGGGAAATGCAAAAGTGAAACTCTAGCTGCCGCCAGTGAAAAGCAATTTTCAATTTGGCGGCTTGCCTCAACACAACTCATGCCCATCTGAATTGGGCTCTCGGTTCGGCTTTCACTTTTCAATTAATTCTTGCGGCCGCCGCGCTGTGGCATTTTATGTAAGCGCTCCCCAGTTGGCATTTAAATGCCCTTAGGTTGGCCAAATAGGGTTTGGTTATATAGCTGAACACAGATATAGAACAAGAAAATGTGTAATAAAATTTAACTAAATTAAATGCAGATATAAATATCTTAGTGAATGGTAAAAAGTCACCAATTTGGCATACATATAAATTCCATTAATATTTTAAGAAATTCACGAATATTTCCAGCTCCCTAAATATTTAATATTATTCAGTTATCCCCCAATTACTATTCTGAAGGCAGGACATCCTCTGATTAAACTATGCTTTCCTAATCCCCTTAGAGTATAACTTATTCTCGATTTCCCCGTGGCCGCAAACATCTGGCTTTCCGCCTGTCCTCCCCATTATTTTTGGCTGCAATTCTGGCTTTTTGTATGTGGGTCAGTGCGGATTTTGGCTGGTGCTCAGAGAGACTGCCAAGCCACGTGACTATTTGGAACAATTGCAGGAACAGGAGCAGGAGCCGGGAAAACAGTGGCCAAAAGCACTGCAACAATGTGGGGCGAGTGTGTCGATTAGCAAAATTGAAAATGACAAGCTGGAGGCGGCAAGGAAATGCCAGAAACTGGGCCAGGGAGCGGCTTATTATTATGCTAAAGATGATGCAGTGCCGCTCAGGAAACGGGGAATGGCGGAGGTGGCGGGGTGAAAAGTCAACTAGGAAATGGGTCAACTGCTTAGCGAGTGGCTGCTGCCAATAAGGGTGCATTGTGGGGTCGAGTGCAAAAATAATCGGAGTGAAGTGTACATATATTGGCGTATCCCAATTTCCAGCGGTATACGGGGCGTATGAGTAATTTTCTCTAAGCGGTTTACGTCCACTTGGCAGGATTTCAGCCAGGGGAATGCGGATACGGGGATACGATTCAGGGTTCAATGCAAAATCCGATATACGATTTATTTTGGTTAACTGCACATCCAATAAACTACAGAAAAGCAGAGCGGGCCAGCAAATCCGGGAGTCGATGTGTAAATATTGACTTTTGAAAATCGAAATCGTCAAAATGTTCATAAAAGTCCAATGGAAACCGTTCAGAGCAGCAAATATTTGGCTCTGCGAACAGACATGACTCCAAATTCCGCCAGCTACCCGCTCCCCGTTCTCTTATGTGTGCATGCTCGTCCTGCGGATGTGCCATGGTCATGGCAACTTTGACCAGCAAACCAGCGAGTCCTGTTTCCCATCTGACTTCAGCTTGCTGAAAATCACAGCGCATAAATAATGGAAAGCGATTTAATTTTTAACAGCTGCAGTCTGTATCGAGTGAGGGATGTGGACGATGGCATCGCGTGTTGACCACTCCCAGATCCAGCCCGAAACCACTTCAATTCGAATCCTAACCAACGGACTTAAATGCTCAAATTTCACACTTCATTTGGGCACGCCCTGTATCTTGGCCTGGGATTTGAAGGGATTTGTTTGGGTTTTTTTCAGTGGGTTTCCGATAAAATTTGCCGGCCATCAATTAAGGACATTCACAGGTGGCTGTGGTTTGTGGCCAGCCAGCAGGTCGAGGTTTTATATAAATTTCATGTATATATTTTATATAAAGGAATTATAGTTTAAGCTTTGGAATATTCCAAATCCTCCTGACATGCTAAATACGGAAAATCAAGGCTTTTAGGGCTTTTATTATGTAAAACGCAAAAGCCTGTATGGATTGCTTTATTATTATTAAAAAAAAGGATTTATTTAGCAGAAACCTTTATTGAATACTGTGTACTCTGTATCCTTTAAGCATTGTTAAATTTTTTAATTAATAATTAAATAATAATTTTGTATCAAGTTGTGTTACCGTGAAAAAATGAATCGTTATAACGATTCTATAGGAGATAAAACCAACAATTAAATCTGTTTGTGTTGAGTTTTAAAATGAGCGTCAATCAATCGCCATTTTGCATTAAGCAAATATTTGCTTAATTAAAGCAGCAGTTGTGGCGCATTTTAAAGTATTTCACCCACTGTTTACGCATGTTTTTATGTGTCCTTTACTCTGTGAATTTTTCAATAATTTAAAATATCATGTAAGCTTCTGTCTGTGATGTAATTTAAAGTCTTTTAGTTCAGTATTTAAAACGTGCCTCTACTGGAAGCAAGTTTCACTTCGTGTTGGAAAACTCTTTGGCTTTTTACGACCTTTGGTGTAGAGCAACATTTTCGCAGCGACAATTGTTCCTGGTGAGCATATTCCCTGCAGTTGTAAGCTGGCTTTTATGGGCTTAATGCCTGGGCCATAAACGAAAGTTTTGCCATTTAAGGCAATTTTCATATTTTCGTATTTTAATTTAATGCCCTAGTTGATTGAATCAGACGATGTACCTGAAGGTCCTGCATATAAATGACTAAATGGTTTATGTTTGGGGCCGTCCTAATTGGTAGTAAAACTTGGTCATTAAATCGCAACTGATTTATGCTCAAGTTTAAGTTTAAGACGAGGCACAACTTTGTTTCTGCTCTCCTTTTCCTCGCTCCCCTCCCTGGGTAAGGAATAAGGATGTATAGCTAAAGGCGAAGTTGACATTCATTATGGTGGTCGGTCGATGAAGAGGGAGAAAGACAAAAGCGGAAGCTGCTTGGCTCGCCATTTTCTTCCATTTCCGCCATCATGAAAACGGGACAATGGCAACAGGCGAGGATCAGAATTAGCAGTGGAGCAAAAGAGCGAAGGAGCAAGGAGACAGGAGTGTCCTGTCCAGTCCTGGTGCACTCCTATTCCCTCCCCGACTCATCAAAAACTGTTTGAAATGAGTTTTTATTAGTTTTTGTTGCCGCTGCCATTTTTTGCTGTCACTTGTTGTTTGCCATCTCCCTCGTTTGTGTGTGTGTGTGCGAGCGTTTTTTTTGTTGCTGTTGTGTGCGTGTTAATTAAATTTCAAATGCACAAAAGAACTAACGACACGTTGACTGGGGGGGAAATTCCAAAAGGGGCGGAAGTAGAACCCAATGGCGGTCGAATCATACCAAACCCATTCTCGTCTTAATTGCATCCATGTGTGTAAATGAAAATGTTGCCATGTTTTCCCTCATATTTTCAATGCTCCGCTCTCCCTCCTGTGTCTCAGTTTTGGCATTTTTGCATTAAGGAGACAACAAATGCAAAACAAACTACAAAAAAATGGGCAACAACAAGGACGAGTAGTAGCCAGTTCAGCGCACAAAGATTTAGTCGGACCAACGCCAAGTTTCTGGCCATAAACTTTATTCCGGGGCTTCCGAGTAAAATGTTTTCCTCCTTGCAGCCTCTATTTTGATTTTCCCTTTTTTTAGCTTTTCAGCATTTGTTTTGTTATGGTTTTAATTAAGTTTTAACTGGCGCTAGACCAAAAATGCACCACACCAGATCCCCAGCTCCAGGCTCTAGGAGTTGTTATAATTCAAACACAATGCACTGCTAAAATGTATGATATTTCATAAAGAAAATAACATTTCATAAATAAAATAAAATACTTTTATGAAAAATAAGTATTAAAAACTAATTTATATTGCTTATGTTTTCTTGGAGAATCTTCGTGTTTAAATTAATTCTGGGATTTAAAAACGTGCTAAAAAAATGACCCTGATGTCTGAGACGATTCCTTATGCACTCCCTAATTAGCTTTTTAAATTGTTTTTTTTTTCAGTGCTTGAAACCAGAGAACACACAATGGAAACCGAAACCTTGCCCATGAGGCAGCTTTCAGCTTTCGGTTTCGCTTGGCCCGGCAGGATCTACTCCGAGGATGTGGATGCGAATGAGGATTTTCCTAGGCTGCTGCTGCTGCTGCTGACAGGCGCCGGGGAAATTGATTAATGTGACTTGTAAATGGCGCCAGATGGGAAATGGAATGTGAGCGGTGAGAGGATGGGATCCTATGGCCACCACGTAAACGGCCTAGAAATGTTGACTGGAAACTGCAGCAATTTGTGGCAGGAATTGTTGCGCCAAAAGTGTCACATGCAATTGTCGGAGTCCTTTTCGGGGACGCATGTTAGCAGCAATCCCCACACGGCTATTAGCCAAGGTCCCGGGTCCTTGAGCCGTGCCTAGTTAATAGCCGTCGCCATAATTAACAGCCGCCAAGCAAACAATTTCAATGTTTGCTTCTCCAGAATGAAAAATGATTTTTGGCCTTTGCGGCTTGTTTCACGTGGCAAGACATCATAAATATCCAACGCCTCCCTCACTCCCTGTTCAAAAATTTCATTATGCGAAAGTGAGTTTCGTTAATGTGTTTCCTGTTTTCCCGAGCAGGCGTCGAAGAAAATTCGGAAAACACAACAGAAGCCCCGGCAGACACACCAAATTATGCACAAGACAAGGCGAGGGGGATAAATGTCCTGTAAAGGAACACAACTGAATCAATTCTGTTGTACGATTAGAAGATGGTAAAGACAGGTTTTAATTGTGCATAAATAAATTAATATATTAACTAGTAAGTTAACAAATATGTTGACAGAAACTATCCGCAGTTTAAATCCGCAAAATAAATATTTATAAATTTATGAACTAAATCAATCTACCAGATTCTTACCATTAGTATTTGATTTGTATCTCTACATATCTTGTGTTATTCATAATATTCATAAATATAACTATATTATCATACGTTTACCATAGTTTATCCGTAAATCATGATCATTTTTCTGTCCTGTGATATCCTTTGCTAACGAAAGTATTGAAGCCCCCTTCAGTATGTGATTTATCCACCTTCTGCATTATTATTCTTCTTAAGGAACCCAGAGTCATAAAAATAATAATAATACTTTCTGCCTACCAGACAGAGAACTTTTCTCTCCTTTCTCCATTTCAGAGACCTATCCACAGCTGGTCGTAATTTATGCCAATGACAACACTGGCAATAACAACAGCCATTTCCTGCAGAGGCCAATGTCAGCTTAACAATTTAATTCGAACACTGCCACTCCCTCTGGTCTGGTAAAAATAAGTTAACTGACTTCGTATTGGCCAATGCAAATTTCTGTAACGCGAAATTTGCAATTTCTGCATTAAGTCAACAGGGCGGATGGGTGATGTGCCAGGGGGAAAAGCGTGGTAGCGGGGAAAAGCTGTCGAGAGGCGAGACATTTGCTGGCGTTGCTGGCGTGACATTTGTTTGGTTTTAATTTCGGTTCAAAGGTTGCCATGGCAGCCAGACTCCCAGCAATTCCACAACCCACTCTCGCTCCATTTCCATTTCCATTCCCAGCTCCAACTCCAGTTCCATCTCTCCTTTGGGGCTGATGAAGTATGCCGGGCCAGGCGGGCTCAAAACACTTGCTGTCGTCGTCGCTTGGAATAGCGAATGTAAAATTGAAATATTGCATGAATTGCAGGAATGCACTAAGCCATGAAGTAACCACCACCCACTCCTGGTCCCACTCCAGTTCCCGTTGCCCCGTGAAAATGGGCATGGCCGACACACTACGTCGTGAAACTATTTAATAAACATCAGCGGGGGCGCTGGGGGTGGGGTGCGTCTCATTTTGGCTGCGGTCGGAGGAGCTTTTGATGTCTCGCTCGGGTGCATTTAATAAGCTGCCACCGGAGGGAAACGCCGAATGCCGAGGGCCGTGGACAGGTCCTTTGGCTCCTAGGACTCACTGAGGCTGCCACGGGGAGTTCCAGGAAAATGGCATCCCTGCGGGACGGAACGGCATCTAAAATGTCGAGCTGGATAGCTTTGACGTTTTCTTAAAAAAGTTACGAATTCGTGCCAAAGCATTAAGTATTGATTTGGTAAAGGGAAACTAAAATATAATATAACTCCTGGTAATATTTTTCTTCGAATTTATTTAAGGAACCCCGCTGACATTGGAAGATTTAGGTATCGCAAGGAAGAAGCAGTAATTTATTCTCAAGTCATAAGTATGGGTGGAAAGATATATGTTTTCTGTTTTTATATAAACTTTTCTTTGATCTCCGAATAAAACACTAAATGATTCAACCGTTTAACTAAGTATTACTCACTCCGATTTGATAATAATTGTTTGTACAATAAAACAGGAATGGAAGCTAACTTCGGCTCACCGAAGTTGTATACCCGAAATTTTGGATACCAATAAACAATACATTTTCTTTTATTCAGTTGATACTTAAACTCTTTACTAAGATTAGTGGAACCTAAGCATTCCGCCAAAAAATTTAATTCCATACTTTCAGGGTGCACCTACTCACACCATTAACATCACTCAATTTCGGTGTAAGAAATGAGTTGTTTCACAAATTTCATTGCCTACTTTTGGGCTGGGTCTGCAGTCTAGGAGCAATCAAGGCTTCGACAAATTTCATTGCATACCTTCGGGCTGCGTCTGCTCACACCATTAACATCACTCAATTTCAGTGTAAGAGCAATGAGTGGTTGCACAAATTTCATTGCCTACTTTTGGGCTGCATCTGCAGTGTAAGAGCAATCAGTGCTTCAACAAATTTCATTGCATACTTTCCGGCTTTGTCTGCTCACACCATTAACATTTTGTAATATTGCTATCTCCCAGCCATCTCCCTCTAGCCCATGAAGATTTGCCCCCCACCCCCCTAGCCTAAGAACAATTTGAACTGCCAATGACGCCACCATGTCTGCAAATTATTTTGGCGTCGATCTTCTGCTGATTCTGTTCGCCTGGTATTTGAAATGGGAACGGCGAACAATTTTCACTGAAATTGGGTCCAAATTATGACGTGGCACAGTACAAATTCCTTAATTCTGGGATTTCATGTACCAGGCGAACAGAACGCAGCAGAAGGTCGACACCCAATTAATTCTTTGTCACCTCCTTCCATCTGATTGGTCAATTACTGCTCTCTCAGAGTAGACAATAGCTATGCCTCTCTCTCTCTCTCTCTGAGTAAACAGCAGCTATAGATTTACTATCGATTTACGATATTTAAACACGATATTGGTACAAAATTTACGATATTCGAATACGATTTACGATATTCAAATACGATATTGGTACAAGAGTTACGATATTCGAATACGATTTACGATATTCAAATACGATATTGGTACAAGAGTTACGATATTCGAATACGATTTACGATATTCAAATACGATTTACGACATTCAAATACGATATTCGATAAGATTTACGATATTCAAATACGATATTGGATGAGATTTACGATAATCAAATAGGATTTACGTTACAATATTCAGATACGATTTACGATATTCATACGATATTGGTACAAGATTTTCGATATTCGAATACGAATTACGATATTCAAATACGATTTACGATATTCAAATACGATAATGGTACAAGGTTTACGATATTCAAATACGATTAACGATATTCAAATACGATATTGGTACAAGGGGTACGATATTCAAATAGAATACCAGGCGAACAGAAGGCAGTAGCAAGCGACTGAAAACTGTTATAAACTGTTATAAAATAGCCAAGTTTACGTTTTTATAACAGTTTATAAAAGTTTCCAGTTGCTTGCTGCTGCATTCTGTTCGCCTGGTATCTAAAATCCCAAAATTAACGGATTTGCTTAATTTTGACGATGCATCTAGCTAAAATTAAGAAAATTCGTTAATTTTGGGATTTCAGATACCAGGCGAACAGAATGCAGCAGCAAGAAACTGGAAACTTTTATAAACTGTTATAAAAACGTAAACTAGGCTATTTTATAACAGTTTATAACAGTTTCAGTCGCTTGCTACTGCCTTCTGCTCGCCTGGTCTCCTATTTGAATATCGTAAACATTGTACCAATATCGTATTTGAATATCGTTAATTGTATTTGAATATCGTAAACCTTGTACCAATATCGTATTTGAATTTCATAAATCGTATTTGAATATCGTAAATCTTGTACCAATATCGTATTTGAATATCGTAAATCGTATCTGAATATCGTAAATTGTATTTGTATATCGTAAATTTTATCCAATATCGTATTTGAATATCGTAAATTTTATCCAATATCGTATTTGAATATCGTAAATCGTATTCGAATATCGTAAATCTTGGACCAATATCGTATTTGAATATCGTTAATGGTATTTGAATATCGTAAATCGTATTCGAATATCGTAAATCTTGGACCAATATCGTATTTGAATATCGTTAATGGTATTTGAATATCGTTAATCGTATTCGAATATCGTAAATTTTGTACCAATATCGTAATTAAATATCGTAAATCGATAGCTGCTGTTTACTCAGAGAGAGAGAGAGGCATAGCTGTTGTCTACTCTGAGAGAGCAGTAATTGACCAATCAGATGGAAGGAGGTGACAAAGAATTAATTGGGTGTCGACCTTCTGCTGCGTTCTGTTCGCCTGGTACATAAAATCCCAGAATTGAGGAATTTGTACTGTGCCACGTCATAATTTGGACCCAATTTCAGTGAAAATTGTTCGCCGTTCCCATTTCAAATACCAGGCGAACAGAAGCAGCAGGAGATCGACGCCAAATTAATTTGCAGACATGGTGGCGTCATTGGCAGTTCAAATTGTTCTTAGGCTAGGGGGGTGGGGGGCAAATCTTCATGGGCTAGAGGCAGATGGCTGCTGATTACTCTGGGAGAGCAAGGAGATGGAAAGAGATAGCAATATTACAAAATGTTAATGGTGTGAGCAGGCAAAGCCGGAAAGTATGCAATGAAATTTGTTGAAGCACTGATTGCTCTTACACTGCAGACCCAGCCCGAAAGTATACAATGAAGTTTGTGAAAACACTAATTGCTCTTACGCATCTCAAAAGTATGCAATGAAATTTGTCGAAGAACTCATTGCATGAGCAGAAGCAGCCCAAAAGTATACAATAAAATTTTTGGCTGTAGTTAAAACATAGGCCGCTTGATCTCGTTTTTGTTCGTACGACCCTTTTTATATATGGATGTTTTGAAATATGTTTTAACAGTAAACGACTCATTTCCGACCCCACAAAGATTATATATTCTGGATCAGCATCAACATGAGCATAGATCCAGCCATGCTCTTAATTTTTAAATGGGCAAACAGCAAAATTAAAAAATCATATCTTGGCCAAAAATAAACGAATTTCAATTCGGAAGCCATTGCTGTATTTGTTTATGTTTACAAAAGAAACAACATTTTTTCGGAATTTATTCAGAGTAGTAATTTAGTAAAAATAAAAATTAAAATATTAATAAATATTAACAAATTATTTTTTTGTGACAATTTTGATATTGTAAAATTATAATTATAAAATTATACAATTTTCAAAATATGGCACAATTTAGGATATAATGGTCTGATTTTCATGGACAGACAGACATGGCAAGATCAACTCGGCTGTTGATCCTGCCTGAAATTATAATACCCTGCAAGGGTATAAAGATGCTCTATTTACATAAATATTACTTATTTTCATACATGTTTCTTCCATCCAAATTAAAGCTTCCCAACTTGAAAACATTGTTGCTCACCTTTATTTTTCCATTAACATTATTTTCATATTTAATTTTCACAAATTGACTCAGGTCTCCTTTATTGCAAGGTGTAAAGGTGTTCCTTTCCGGTCCATAATTTATTTTTTGTTATGCAATCTATTGGATTCCCACAACTCAGCTCAGTTTATTTTGGGAAGCAAGTGGGAATGGAGTACAAAAGAAAAATGTTGTTTGCGAATGTTGGTAAACAAAGGGGCAACCAACTGCTGCCTCTGGATTTTCCGACTGCTCTGGCTGGATGCCAGCTGCTTGTTGGGAAAGGCAGCATGGCGAGATGGCAGGTTGGGTTGCCGGGATGAGAATCCACAATAAACCAGGTCCTGCGAGGAAGTGACGAAGGCACGAAGGAGCCCAAAACTATTTGCACTCAGCAGAAGCAGGAGCAGCAGCAGCGGTAGCAGAGGCAACAAATGTTGCTGCGGTGTTGCCTTGTGCTACTTACGGCTGCCATTTGATGTCGATGGAGGCTTCAGGATGGTGAATATGGATAAGGACGAGGATTTGGTGTAGCGGATGAGCATTGGGTTGAGGATGTCGATGTTTTTGTTCGGCATTCCCAAGTATTCCGAGCAAATATGAAGGCGCCTGGTGATGTGTTTACAAGTTTGCGAATTGTTGTCATTGTCGTCATCTGGCCGGGCTCTGGCTCTGGCTTACCCCGCAATCTTGGCCAGCTTCGGCGTCAGTCTCGGCCCGCTTTTCATTACCAATCGGCAATGGCCCTTACCCCGATCCAAAGCAAACATCAATCAAGCTGCATTATGCAAATATTCGCTAGAAACTTGCTACAAAAGCGCATCGAGCATGGAGAGTCGAAAAGGGAAAAACAAGAAAAGTGTAGCAGCAAATGGGAATGGGTTCGATGCAGGGATGAGGATGAGCATTGGGGATGATGTCTCAGACTCAAGATTGGAGAGCAGCCTGTCAGACGTCAAAAAGCAGTTGCTATCCGTTTCACCGCCCCCACATTCCAAGTCCCACATCCCATCAACCCATCATCCATCGCCGCTGTCAGTCGCATCACTAAGACAACAAGAGGGAACATCATCTGCACTCGGGAAAAATTAGGTAACTGATGAATAATCTAATGATATTTCATTTCTGTTTGTTTGAGGTATTTAAGAAGAAGGAGATAAGTAAATAATGTATAGTATTTTATTGATAATTGAATTGTTTATCATTAATATTTTTAATTTGTTGAATCTTCTTTAATTTAAAATAAAAAATTAATCTTTTATTTTTGAATTTGCATTACCAAACATTTTCGGTACTCATTTGTTCAAAGTAATTTAAAGAGAATGAAATTCGAGAAGGTGCACGGCAAAAGCCATGACCAGGCAGCTGCCAATAGTGAAACTCAACGGGATTCGGTTCCAGGATCTGGATCCTGGGTATCCAGCTCCTTGCCGCCATTCGCCTGAATTAAACGATAACGAGTTTTGGCTTTCATCGCTTCATTTTGAAGCTAAAGCTAAAAGCAACTGAAGGGTTGCCGCCTGCCAACGCCAGAACAGCTAAAACGAAAAGCCAAGGAGCTGAAGAGGCGAGCCAAAGGACGAGGAACCAAAGGGCCAAAAGGACTCGAGCCGGCTTTTGTTTATGCGTAAAGTTTCGCGGCTTTGGAGGAGCAGAAACAGAGAACTTGAAATATATCTAAGGGGATTTCAGTCGTAGTGGGGGGGGCGAAATTAAAATGTATGCTGATATTTATGCCAGCACTTTAAAGGGCTTCCCCAGTGATTCCACACATGCGAATTCCTATACGTGTATAATATTGAATTGCCATATATAGTGAATCCATATTCCCGAATTCCATTTCTTTTTTCCCAGTTGCCAACTTTCTGCGGCAGTGAAGTTCCAACTGCTTCGCTGCTGACAATAAACAAAAGCAGAGTCCCGAAAAAAAGGGAAAACTGAACTGAAGTCCTGCAGAACTTGAAGAACTGCAAGAAGGGGGCGTGGCAGATCTCAGCTTGGTCCCGCCTGCTGCAGTTTGTTTAGCTGGCAACACTTTGCCGGAAACTTTGCATAAACTTTACGTTTGGCTTTCGTTTTGTTTTTTTTTTTTGGAAAAATCCGTTTCCTGGCGAAGGAAAACTTTGCAAATTGCTTTTGCGATTTCCGAACAAAATGCAAAATGCATACAAGAGCTAAAATTGCCGTGTGCCGTTAATTGCAAGCAATTTGCGATGCATTAAAAGTTAATGCAAAGCAAAGAAGAGATCTTGGCAGGAAGGTGAAGACTTGGAAGTCTAATTTTTGGGAAAATGTTGAGCTTATGGATGGGAATATCGAAAGGAGAAGATATTCAATGGGAAATTTGCTTTCAATTATTAAAGGATGTGGTATACATATATTGATCGAGACATACTTTAATATTTCAAATTAAACATAATAGAATATTCTGCAAAAAAGCTTACATATTTCTTTACTTCTGAGCATATTTTTATTTAGAGTAGTTCAATATTCTTTCAATATTATTAATCTATGAAATTCTTTAAAATATTACTATATTTAGCAGCTCCCTCCCGAAATGTGCACTTTAGTAGCCTTGGCAAAAAAGTTTGTTAATGACGAAACCCTGCTGTTAATGAACATGCAACTTTGATCCTGCTACAACTTCCCTTCCGACCACGACCCCATCTCTTGCTCTTTTGCATAATCCTTCATCGGCTAAGCACTTTGCTGTTGGGGTGGCGGTGGGGAAGAACACACAATTTAATTAGGAGGTACGAGCTTGGCTCGCAGCCTGGCCCGAAACACTGGGCCATGTGTCTGTGAGTGAAATCAAATATGCGTAAACATCGGCTACTGGCAACGCAAACACTCGCCCGCCCACAAATACATATCTAAACACGGCGCAGGCATGCGTAATTAAATTTACATGAATTTGATATTGAGCACACAGCGAACGCACACACAGGCACACGCTCCGACGCACACATGTGTCGATTGCGCGACTGCAATTAGCATTGCCTACTTTCTAGGGCCTTGGCAGGAAGCACCAATTCCTACTGCCTTCTCTCGAGTGCTTGGCTTAGAATTGAATTCCAACATTTGAATGCGTAGCACACTCTGACAGTGGGGAGTAAATTAATAGAATTTTCTTTAAATGATCCTAAAGAAAATATATATTTTAGTATTTTAATTAGATTTCATTATTTATATTTCCCCTAGAAATTACTTCAGCCTTGTCAGCAAATTGGCCTTTTAATCTTTCAATTTTATTTATATTTTCTGGAGCAAATAATAGTGGAGAAATGGATAGAAAGCTAGAATATTAGAAGGATAAAAGTAACAAAAGAGAACAAATTATAGAGTAATAGATAAAGGAGTGTAGTAAAAGGTATAAAGCATCATAAACAGAGATGTGTATGGACAAATAGAGAAGTAAAGAGATATAAAAGGAGATAATGAAAAAGGGAAAAATAAAGATAAAGTAGGAGAGTAGAAAGAACGAGACAAACAAGGATAGAGAAACCAATCTAATCATTCGAAGAAAAATTGCATAGAAACGGACAGACTGGCGGATATGTCTTTATTGTCTCGGCCTTTGATAAACATCATTAATACCCTTTAAGGATATAAACATTGATTGAATTAATTAACAATTGACTTGCAATTTATTAAATTCTTTCTCTAAAATATGTAGTATAACATTTATATTAATAATTACATCTTTAAATTTCTAAAAAATGCAGACTTAGATCCTTCACTGTGTGACTTCGTCTGTGGATGAACATGTGAGAAAGCGACAACGTACTCAAACAAATGAACTGTTGCGAAAGTTCATTGCGAGGGGAAAACTTTTGGCATTGTCTGCTGGGGCGCCCTGCCCCTCTTTCAAGAGCCCGCCCGCCCCTAATTGGCCATGGCCTCGTACCGCCCGCTCCGCTCGCCTGGTGCCAGCTCCACTCCTGTCCCCCTGTCGAGCCCAATGAATCTCTAATTTGGCGCATTTCAGAGTTCATAATAATTAAAATTACGCGCTGTCTGCAATGTTGTTTGTCCCCGGTTTTCGTTGTTGTTGTCCTTGTTATATGTATTATTTATGGCTTGCGAAACTTGGTCCTTGCGACTTTTGCCTTTGACTCCGGTCTTGATGCCAACTTTTCGGTTTCCGTTCGTGGCATTCATCAACTTTTTGCGTAAACGTCACTCGAAACCAGACAGCCATAAAGAGAGTAGAAGCGAGCGAGCCGAAAGAGTTATAAATAGAGATATAAGTCGGGGCTTTTGTCACATTCAGATAGGCAAATCTGTTTATGAAAAGCATTTAATTTATGCGAATAATTGCATTATGGGGAATGGCGGGATGCTGATTGAAAAACTTGTGTGACACATGCGATCGAGCGAGGCTGTTGGAAAAGCTGTTGGAAATTCTGTTTGACAAGAGAGCAACATTGCTGGCGTTTTGTTATTATTTTTGTTATTATTCCAGCTCTTGACAATGTCAACAGTTTTGCGCTTTTATCTGTTTGCACAGACCACTCCCTCGCCCTCCATTTCTGACTCTCTGTGTGTGTTTAACATAAAGCGATTAATTGCTTTTCATTAAACGACGGTCGTTATATTGCCCTGCCTCCCGTCCTTACTCCTTACTTAACGCCCCCTTTTGCCTTGCTGTGCCTTTTGCCAGGATGCGCTTATTTAACTTTTAATTTGAAGTCGCGCAAGGAGGCAATTTCATGATGTGTTTACCTTGCGAAAACGACATTACGCCAGCAACTTTGAATTCGTGCTAATTTTAAGGCGGAGAAAAGGACACTCAGAAGGTCTTAAAGGGGGTCTTTATATAAATATGCAAAAGTAATTTAAACTAGGAAAATATATTAAATATATCAAGATTAATTAATAAACAAAATAATATAAACAGCATCTGTGAACTGTGAAATATTTTCCCTTTTCAACTCATTATTAAATCTCCCAAGCCCCTTTAAATTTATTTTTATACTTTTTTTATGAAAGAAAAATTACTTAAACAGGCATAAGTGTGACTTAAACATACCTCAAAAATTAAGAATTATTGCCTAATTTCTAACCACCTTTTCTTAGCGCAAAAATATTGTTGAAATCTGGCGAAAGTGTGATGAAACTTTCCTGTCAACATTACGAATTAAATACTTCAATCACACTCAAATCCCTGCATGTGGCAACCATCTTATCAGCCATTGCCAGGAGTGTGTCACATTTTTTCATAGCTTCCTTGGCCGTTAAGCAGTCTGCGCCGTAAAAAATGGCATTCTATGCCAGACAGGTGGGCAAACATTCAACTCACAAGCGCCAGTCTCCGCTTCGATGGCCAAGGCAACGCCCAGTTTACAGTTCAAAGGTGGCTGGAGGTCAAGGCCGGGGCTACAGAGGCAAATTTAAGGCAATCCTGGCCAGACAAGACGCGGCGCGGCGAGACATCTGGCCAAGTAATTGGCGTGGGCTTAGCCACGGGGGGCAATCAACCGCTCGGGCCTGGCCAATTCCAATTCCAACAGCAATGCCCCAGCCAATACCCAAAGTCCATCGATATATCATCTTATTTCATCCGTCTGCTTAGCAATCGCCTTTTTATGGCCAGCCAAAGCCATCAGAAGCAATAGAAACTTTACAACTTGCAGACATCGTTTTGGGTCAGAGACAAGAATTTTGAACTCGACTCGGACTTGACTTCATTGAGGTCCAAGTCGGTGTAGTATTATGTCCAGTGTGTGTGTTTGCATACAAGTATGTAAGAGTAGTCGACATGCAGGAACATTGGCCCTAAGCTGAATTGGACATTGGTTATTGGTTATTGGCTGGGCAAGGAGATGGGGGCCAAGTACCAACTGCATCGAAATCGGGCTAAACAGCCGGACAAACTCTTCGTTCGAAGTTGCCCGAAAAGCATTTCCTTGTCACCATCAAACTTTTTGGCCTCATTGTATGCTGTTTCCGGCATATCCCTTCAGTACTGCCTGTCTGATGGGGGTTTTCTTATAGTTTTTATGGGGTAAGCTGAGCTCTGGAATAGTGAGGATTAAAGTATTTTTACCTCCAAAAAATACAAATATTTTATATTAAATAGTTTCATAATTTCTTTGAGACGTGTATCCTGTAGCCTACATTCTATATTCCCTGCCTGTTCAGAGCCACAGGGACCACGAGGTCCATGAGGCAGCACCAGGACCAGCCTTAGCCTTGGCCCCACAATCTATGAAGCCATGGCTAACAGAGCTCTGTTAGCGACCACGTGCCATCCTGCAAGTCCAGGATTCTGCGCACTGCACACAGCTTAACTCTCGGCGAGGTGTTCCCAGTATTTGGCCACGGTGCGTATGATTGATAAACCAAAATAAATATTTGCCAGCCTCCGCGATGCATAAAGTGCCACAGAAAATGTCGAGGCGAAAGCTGCTGCCAGTTCAGCTCAGAGCTGTTGAGGATGGGATTCGAGGGCTTTTTTAGGCGTTGGTCGCACGTTGGTGCCGGGGTCAGAGGGCAGAGAGGGCACTCCGCCAAACATCTGTGTTATGGGTACGAATGTGCACACACAGATACGCAATACAGACTGACAGCAGTGACCTTGAAGCAGGCTTTTGCATTGCCAGAGGAACAGGAGAGCGCGTCCTGTGCCATTGTGTGTGTGTTTGGTGCGTCACGTGTAAGCAGTTTGCTTTATATTTGTATCCTTAATATATATATGTATGTATGTATGTGTGAGAGTGCGTGGGCGAGCATTGGCCTCCTCGGCATTATAAAAACTAATGGAAATTTAATTTCTGTTTGGGGAAGCATTAGCATTTTCGGTGTAGTTCCCATGATTATTATACTTATTACAGGGATCTTCCTCTGAAGGAGAATAAAAATAAATTAAATTGTATTATTTTATTAGAAAGATAATAAAATAATATCTTTAAATACCTTATAATGCAAGTTAATTTTATTATTCATTTAACAGTTTTTGGATTTAATGTTAGAAAATATAATTTTAATATTCGGTTCTTCTAGGTTATTGTTATAAGAAATAAATATATATGGATTTCTTTATATAATATTATTGCATTTAATTAACTGACGAAATTCTTTAAAATAAAAAAAAACCCTACCTAGCAGCCTTTTGTATAGCTTTAAAATTCATAATAATAAATTATTAAGCTTCACATATTTGTAATAAAAACTATAAATTATATAAAATATATTCTTCTAAGAAAGTTGACGTATAAAAGTATTTACTGTCCATAGCCTGCACTGGTTGTATTATTTTTTGTGGCCAAGTCCTAGGTTTCTCCCCTGGGAACAGGTGTCAATTAAATTCCCTCATCAAGCTGATTAACAGAAATTCAGCAGCTGTCGTGGCAATTGTGGTTTTCCCCTATTTTCCAGCCCCTTGACGTTCGCCTTCCCCGGGCAGCTGCCAATGCATTGAATTACAATTTAATTGTCGGGGCGGCGCCCACAGTTTGCTCCACAGGATGTCTGGCATTGTTTCGTGCTGGATTTGCAACTGTCAAAGTGACAAGCATTGGCATCGCCTCCAGCCGGAGTCCCGAGACCTGCGCCATTCATCCACTTATTTATGCTGTTTGAGCATTTGTTGTGCACTAACTGCTCCTACAGCTCCGGCATCAAGGAGGAGCCGTGTGCAGGAGGAGCCGGAGCCACACATAAATTGCTTCTGACATGCTCCGTTGACTTTTATGAGCGGCAATGGGCCCGAGGATTGTCTTGCCCTCCTCCTAATTAGAGCCATCTCCCAGGGAGCAGGAGCAGGAGCGGGAGCAGAGTCAGGAGCAGGCACAACACCGAGTGGGCGATGTGTTGCTTCGGTTGAGAGGACGCACTTAACAAGTGGAGCCATGTCAGTGGCAGACTCCCAGCTGCAACCGCAAAAGCAAAACTTCTGTGAAATAGAAATGTTGCAAAATATTTTGAAGGAGAGATTCCGTCTCTCCTTTCTCCGTTTACCATTTACCATTTTCCATTCTCCATTTGCCATTCCCAAATTTTCCCTCCTTTTGGCTGGCAGCAACTTTTTGTTTCGTTCAGGTTAAATGCGCGCGAATTGTTTTTTGGCCAGCAAAACTTTGTGATTTAACTTTTGAATAACCGCCAGCTGGGGGAAAGGCAGAAGGGGGGATGGATGCAAAGGGAGACTAGGGAGAGTGTGCCAAATATTTAAGTGAAATTCTTTTCCAGCTGACTCAGCAGACAAAGGATCCTTGCGATAGCTGGGTCCCGTCGACTAGTTTGTCATTTGCCGGCGCACTTAACGTCCAGGAGCTGTTGTCCCTGAAAATTGGGATACATTTCATGCTCTTAACCTTTTTATGCAAATTACTATTTCCTCGTCTATCCCGTTCACTTCCTGGTTTTCTGGATCCTGGCTCATTCTTCCTTTTTGGTCACATTTGCGGCTAGGAGGGCAAACATGGTCCGAATGTTTCCTGGATTCTGCTGCGGTCTCAACTTTTTGTCCAACTTGCTAATCAGCCTGTTTGCTTAGGCTCCCGGCCCCTCAGCCCCATGGACTTACATGGGTTAATGGTCAGGGGCCTTTTATAATTAATGCACACACGTGGCGTATACTTAATACTGGCAAGATCAACCTCAATGCCAATTAAAAAATATTTAAATTCTATTTGGACATGGGAGGCTTAGGTACTTACAAAGGAATTAGTTCTTCTATGAGCTGTACAATTGTAAGGTATTTTAAATGTTCATTTGTAAAATCCTTAATTAGTTTTAGGATTTTGGGAAGATTAACTTTGGAAGAGTTTTTTGATTAAACGTGGCACTTGCCTAAGTCTGTTAAGATCAACCAACATGGCCATTTTAAACTTACAACCCTTGCAAAATATGTTTTGAAATATGCTTTAACAGTAAAGGAGTCATAAGCCTCATTCTTGATCAGTATCAACAGTTCCACACTCTTTGGTGCTACATAAATATAAAAGAAATAATCAATTTATATAAATATACTTCAAAAATTAAACATTGATAAATATAGACCAGTATAATTCCCACAAATTAAATCTTATAATATTTAGAAATATATTTTTTAGTTCTGTGAACTTTGAACAAGTTCCCCATTCGATTTTCATAAAAATTCCTCGAATATAATTTCCACTTTATTTGCAACCCATAACTTTGGCTGTGTGCCCTTGTGCTTTGCATGGAAAGTTATGAAAAATATAAATTTTGGAAACCCAAACGGAGTTGCCGCCGTGGTCAGTAGACGGCGCCTCCTGTTTGACCGACAATTTATTACAATCACGTCAAAACTCATTTGAATGGCCGCCATCCCAGCCGCAGTTGCTGGCCATAAATCAGAAGCTGCACTGCAGCTGATAATGCCGAAAGTTGGGTTGAATTACTGCTGGGGAGCTGGGCGAGAGTTTAACTCCGCTGTGGGCAAGATGCTCAATTGAATTGGCCGCCGACTTTTCGTAAAAAAAATAAAAAGGACCCAAGACTCCCGAGAGGAGCAGGATGCGCTTTTTGGCTTCTGGTTTCTACTGCTGGTGTTTCTGGGTCACAGGCAAATGGGTCAGACACGGAGGAGCCTTTCTCGCCGGAAGGCCGCATAAATCACAGCGAAAGTGAAAAGTGAAAATTACTTAAATTCTATTCCAGTGTATCGAGAGGAAGAGGGAGAAATAACAGTCTGATTTATCGACCTGCGGAACTAAGCAGATGGGATAACTCATTGGAAATGTAGCATTTCCAATTTTATTACAGCATAAAAAATCCAGAGGATTTTTATATCAGCTTCAATATTGGTTTCATATCGGGGATAGATTTTATTCATGAGAGGATATAGATTTTATAATTTTATTACTATCGGTAGATATATTTTAATAACGCATTCAGAACAATTTATAACATTTCCTAAATTCCCCCGAGGTACCTTAACAATTACTTAGTATTCATTATAAAAACCATTTCTTTGAAGCTAATAATTTATTAAGCATCACATAAAACTTTAATATTTTAACTCCCCCAACTGGGCCAAGGACTAAAGTGCCTTAGTTCAAAAGTCCTTAGAACTACTCCAAACTTTACTTTGCTGCTGCAGATAAAAACCATTATCCCGACCGTCGTTGGCCACTCACGAGAACCTGCATAAAGCTGCACAAATTGACTTGTTTATGCGATAATTTCGTGGAGGAGCCCCCAACAATTCGATTATTTAGTGATTTCAGAGGATTTCTAAAGACTGTCAGGGGAAAAGGGCAACAGAAGAGGGGGCAGCTCGAAGAGAAAGGAGCTTGGCCCGGGCAGTTCACAGCTGCTTGCAGCTCACATGCCTCGGAAAATAAAACAAGATTTATTTAGTTGGCCCGGCATTAACTGTTGCCCTTTTGTTATGGCCAAGATTCCCTTCCTTAACCGTCAGGAACTCTTCTATAACGACTTTGTATGCACGCGTGTGTGTGGGTGCCGAAGGAGCCAACACATAAAACTCGGATGGGTTTTCTTTTCATTAAAAGCGGATTTACGCACACACACAAAGTGGAGAAAGGTGGCCAAGAACGAGGGCGAAGGCGAGGACTAGAGTGAAAGGAGCGAGCCGGGAAGTGAGAGCAGCTTATTGCACAATAAACACGAACACACACCATCCGCCACACAGCCGCACACAAATTATGAGGCTGGCCAGCCAAAGAAAAGTCCCCTCAGTGTTCGGATGCTGAGTCAGCGCCAAGAAGTTTCCCTTCTAAACTGCACAGGAAATAGAAAATGGGTAAAAGTATAGCCTAATTCTGAATTCTTTAATTTGAACTCCTTGATAAAATAAATAATAAATACTGACAGTATAAAAGGTTTCATGTTTAATTTATTTATTGAAAAGTTATTAATTGAAAAGTTCAAAAAAGTTTTTCTGTAGAATATTTATTAAAATAAATAGTAGTAATACCTTCTGAATCAGAAACTGTGAATTTAATTGAAAGACATTAGGAAAAAGAATATAAAACTGAACATTCTTTACGGTTAAAATATAAAATTTCTGTTTCCCATATTGTTTTTCAAATAATCTTTTATTTTGAAGGTCAAAACTCTTTCTTTTTAACTCTCATGGTAAATATTTTCGATATTGTTCCTTTACATTTATAAATAAACAAAATAAAACGTTTTCTCCGTGTAAGGAACGATGGCGATAACGAGTCCACAGTCAAAGGATCTGCCCCATGTGTGGGTAAAAGTGTGTGCCGGTCGTCAACTGGTCAATGTTGTCACAGACGAATGTCAACAAGAGATAAGTCATTCATTTTATTCATTCATTCAGGGCCATCCCCTCAGTTCCCAACAGTTTCCCCATATACCCCATACTCCTTGGCCTGGGCAGTTAACTATTCCGTAATTTGAGACTTGTTTGCTGTCACTCGAGACGAAAATAATCGACTTTGCCAGGCCATCTCGCTGTATATACCATATATATATCATATATATATATATAGATAGTAAATCGTTATTCTCGAGGAATTTGGGCGCGACTTGTCTCCGATTTCGTGGGTAAATAGCAAATAAAAACACGTAAACGCAAACATGAAAGGCTGGCGAGGCAGCTTTGCGGTCCGAAGGATTGAATACCCTGAAGGATATGTCAATTATCGTGACCACTGGTTTACATAAGCCATGTGTACACGCATTTTATGTAAGATAAGTCCAATCGATTCCAAGGACAAGCTGTCTCCAGCAGAAGAAAGCTACCCCATGCAGAGTTTAATGAATAGAGCTCCTATGAGTCCTTTATATTTGGCTAAGCTTTTGGTTTAACTTTTATTTTAAGAAAGAAAAGAAACTGCCTTTCCTTTGTAGTAAATAAAATTGTACGTTTTACCTATTAAATTATAGCCTCTTCAACGAAATATCTTCCCATAATTGCTGTACCCTTTTCCAGGACATAAGAACGTAGCCACGCCCCCATGGTGACATTTTTTGTGGCAGGACTTGAATGATTATTTTTGTGTGTCTGCTCGTGTGGCTGAAGCCAGTAAGAAACCCAAAGTCCTTTGCTAATTATGCCACAGAGTTTTGCTGTTGACTTTGCCCCGGCTCTTGGAAATAAATGATAGGATGCCTGGTCAGCTCATTCACATCCTGGCCATGTTTGTTGACCATTTCTTGGGCTTTTGGCTATTTGCCCGAGACAAAACAAATGTAGCTGCATCCGGGCCAGAGTCGTCCTGCCTGGCTGGCTGCCTGGCTCGGCCTTACACATGTTCCGAGTACGTCCTGCGGCTCCCGCCTCCAGTTTTTCTGTGCGGCCACGCCAAATGCATTTTTCAACTGCTGACCAGGGCAGCTGGTCTTCCTGCTGCACGGAGCAAAAAGTTTTAATACCAATTGTTGCATTTTTTAATTTCAATTGCGAAAAGTATTTGCCAAAATCTTTCAAGGTTAAATATATTGAAAGTAAACTTTAAATTTTGAATTTACTTAGGAATTTAACGTATAATTTACTATTTGAAATATATCATTAGATCATCTCCATTGTCATTATTCAGTGTATTTTCTTTCAGTGTTTTGATGACTCTTGGGCTGATGCTTCGCCCGCCTCGTTAGCCACAGCAGCTGCTGGTCCTGGTCCTGGGAGCCGGGGTTTGGGCCAAATGTTGCACGGTGAAAAATAACAGAGCACCGGATGTGTCGCCTCCCGGTACCCTGCCCCCGTTTTCCGTTTCCCCTCTCCACCCGGCAGTTGCTTTGAGTGCTGTTTGACTTGCGTATAAATGCAATTTACAGTTGCAGGCGACGCCTCATGAATTTTAAGGAGCTGGCAAACTCAACTGCGTCTGCCACGCCCACCCGGAATTACTTTTGCACACCATCCTGGTCGTGTGTGTGTGCTGTGCTGTGCTGTGCTGTGCTGTGGTGTGGTGTGTGCGATAAATGCGTCACTTAATTGTGCGAACTCATTTCTGATAGGTGGCCGTCGTGCTGCAAATGCTGAATGCGAAATGGAAATTGCAATTGCAATTGAAGAATCGAAGACTATTTCGGAAAACTCGCCACTCTCGACTCACATATTGCGTATACGCCTACGTTAGCTCGGGTATTTACTGTTCGCCCACGCTTATTTATTGCACATGTTTTTATTGAATTCCTCGGCAGACAGACACACAGAGAGACAGGAAAAGGGAAGCGCAGTTGCGATATAAATATTTATACCGGACGTATAATATTGCCGGCATTGTCCGGCGGACTCCAAAGGACTCCCAGGACTCCGCTGCTCCACGGCTTCCCGCTCCTTAACGGTTTTTAAATTGATTTCTCGCATCCATTGTGCCGGAGCCGCCACAAACAGACGGGCAGCCTCAATTCCAGTCAAAGCTGCACAGAACGAAATTAATTCAGTTCGAAAAGATATTAATTTGGCAGATAAAAATAATAGCAAATTATATTCACTTTTATGTGGTTCAGAAACGAACAAGTCAGTCAGAGAGCAAGCGTTCCAGTTTATAAAAAGACTTCAGTTCATTAATAAGGGAAATTATAAATCTTTCTTTTAAATGTTATCTTTTATATATATTCTTTCTAAATACTAAATGAACATCCTTGGATAAACAATCGTTTAATCATTGCTTAGGATCATTTTCTTTCTGTGTGTGTGTATATATAGGGCTATAGCTATAGCTACCAATCCCAATTCCATGACCCTCAATGGCCGGGCATTTATCTTGGGACCCTTTTGGGCTTCACAGCCCTTTTGCCTTTTCGACGAAGGCTTTGCCATTGGCCGTTGCCAGCGCCTTCAGCTGCCAGAAATTGGCTTGTCCGCACTTAAATAATAATCAATTCTATTAAATTATTGAGTAAGCTGCTTTCGCTAATTGTGGGCGGCGAATGGGCAGGCAATCGCAGTTATTACAGCTTATTTGGCGAAACTTTTCTTATTTTCCCCCTAGCTGCCTCTTGGCCTGTCATCGTGGCTGGATAAACTTTATTGCCAACTTTATTTTCGCATTTTCTTTCAGGATTTGTCATTGGAAGTCCCCGAGCGCTTTTTTCTTTCGATATTTTGACTGTTATCTGGGGCGTTACTGTGATTATAGTCGTTCCGCAAAGGGGACAGGGATAGCACAGAACGGAAAGGATCAGGACACTCTAACTGCATGTGCCAGATGGCAAAAGTCTCCGGTAGCTGCCTTCCACTCTGTTATGTCAACTGCTCCGGATTAAATTACTTGTCACAGATATAAATCAACACAGGCCGCATATATTATGCAATTATTTATTTCAGATTTAATAAACGAGATAGTAAGCTGGAAAAGCAATAAATAAATATTGCATTGCAGACAAACTGACATCCCTTTAAAACGAAATAATTCTTTAATAGTTTACAACGAGCTCTTTCACATAATAAATTCCAAGCCATTTTTTCGATGGGTTGTGAACCATAAAATGTATTTTTTTAATACTATGTCATTCTCCGTATAAATTTCCTGTCGGCCTCGATCAAGATTACGCTTAAAAAGTAATTATTATTCAGCCGAAGGCTGTATAAAAATATGTAAAATATTTTAGTTTAATATAAAACTGAAAAATATACAACCGAATTCTAAAAACCACTCCACCAGTTGCAAAATGAAATCCGCATCTTTTTCATAACTAAATCGATGTGAAAATATTATTGTAAATTTTAGAATAACTCTGTGCACATCAATGAATAAAATTTGTAGCATTATTTAACATCACTGCCACTGTTTTTCTACATTTCTCTCATGCCTAAAAGTATGCCCCTTTTTAATAATTGAATTATAACCGCGGGGCTAACAGAGCGCTGTTAATGGCATACGCAAATTTTTAAATAGAAATAAATTTCATTCTTTTTTTAAATACATATTAAAATGTTGGTGCAATGTCAAAGAAAATATAAAATAGAAAAGTGGAAAATATAAATAGCAAAATGCAGTTAAAAAAAAACCTACAAGGACACTATACCGAGAAGTATAATCCTCAAAAATAATCACTTTGAAAGCAGTATTAGGGACTGTAAATACTACATCGAAGGATCACCATGGCATTGTAACCCTACTGTCGTGACCAGGCTCAGGACTGAGGAGTAGATTATAAACGAGAAGGCGGCCTAGGACGTAGTTATTAGAGGTATAGTTATAGTTATTAGTAAAGTTATTAGAGATCAGATAGCATCGCATCGGTTGATGGCCAAATTTCTAGCAGGAAATTTTGTTGTAATAAAAATGTAATATTAATTTTAATTTTTATGTTTATTTGAGAATAAAAACCAGAATATCCTTGTTAAATGTTTCAGGCTATAAATGGTCAAAACCTCCTGGGAAAGTAAAACCTACAAATGTGAGCAAATATTGTTTATGGCTCTTTCTGAACGCTGCACAGACTAACTTTTAATGAGCTAAAGGGGCGAAGAATGATTGCGCGGGGAACATTTGCTGGCTTTGCGTTTAGCTCAAAATTTAATTTGCACACACTCGCAACTAACTAAACTATAAACTGGAAACTGTGGGGAGCTGGTCCGGTGCAGGGCTCCTGGTTGGGGATTTCCGGGGGTTCACCCCGTTCTGAGTGCGGTTTGAAAATGATTTTGTAATATTGCACACAAGCGAAGCGCTCAGCTGGAAATAGCTGAACGCATGGCACAAATGCGCATAAATAAACATTCCAGGACGAACATTCCGGTGTCCCCGCAAAGGGATAATGCGGCGGAGCAGGGGAGCACAGGCAGGGGCAACATGCAGGTAATAACCGGATGTAGCTAATTGAATAAAGCGTGTTTAAGCCGGGACAACGCACACAGGGCATTGCACCCGTTCCCAGTGGGGAGCTCAGTGCCCAGAATATCCGTAAGCCCCGGCGGACCGGAGTCCGGCTCAGCTGGGAATGGCTCCTAGTCCACGGAAGCGGAAGTTGCACTCTGACTGGATATCGCTTAATGGTTAAACTATTTAAATTTTAATTCGCTTAGTGAGTTCATTAGACTCGAGCCCGCGGTGCCCCATTGTGGGGACAGTGACCAGTGATGGCAGGAATCTGTCTGTTTTAAAGATGGGAATATTAACAAGCCATTAAAATGTATCCTTAAAATCTTAATTCATACATTAAATGGTATCCATTTAACTAAAAAGGAATTGAGTAACTCTAAATACTACGGGAAAACTTAATTGGGCTTTTCAATATATATAAAAAACATATTTAAAGGGGCTTTCCCGCTTTAGTTATTTTTCTATAATTTTTAAAGCTCAGGTCACCAGGTTAAATTCACATCATTGAAAGTTACGAATTTTTCCCTTGCTTTCTCGGTGGTTTATTTCCGTTTACTTGCGGTGACCGCCGCGTAACGACTAATCCTGTATACATTTAGCAACTCACGTACCAAACATCAGCCGACATATCCCATGCCATATATACATACATATACATAGTATGTTTCAGTGTATTCCATATCCGACTTACCTGCTGGCGGTGCTGCAATTGCTCTGCCCTCGCCGTTGATGATGATTAATGAAAACGAATCTATTGAAAACGTGCCGTCGCCGCTGGTCCAAACATAATACCCTTAAGACCCCGAAAAGAGCTGAAATTTGTTTCCCTTTGATTGATTTGTTGAAGGCCCCCAAACAGTGTTTAATTGGTAGATTCAATGATTGGCAAAATAGAGTTTTATGAACTTAATTTTAAGGCGATTTGAGTGTGATGACACATACGGAGCGGAAGTGATGAAAACACACAAACGGGCGGGGGGAAATATTGTGTGGAAATGTTGAGGGGACTCTGGCATTTTCCCAGCCTGCGCCACAACAATTTGATTTGCCGGAAAATCAAATCAATTTCAAAACCGAGTAAAATGTCAGAAGCCTTCGGTGCTCGTCCGTTTTACGGCTGACTGGTCGGGCTAATTATTTTGGCCAATGGGCACAGACAGCAGGAGGCACAGGAGCCGGATGTCCTGTGTTCGGGATCAGCATGCAAAGTCCATTTACCACCGGGTGACGCCTACACAGAAGACAGATTAACTAGCCATGTTCCAGGACCTTCATACTGCTCTGCCACCCATCACCAACACCAAAAAAAAAAAAACAGGCAGCCTGCCAAAAGTAGATTACCAAATTTAACACTTCATTGGCTTTTTATATCCAGGACAGGACAGGCCAGGCCAGCCTAGGACATGGACACGGTCCAGATACTCTGTCCCCGATGACCCTTTGCCTTTTGGAATATTTAAAATTCCATTTTGCCATTGCGTTCGATTCGCTTATGTTCCCGAACATATTCCATATTTTATTTGCCGATTTTAATCAAATTCGCACTCATCGCACCGCGTCCCATGAAATATTCAAGTTTCGGCTGTCAGCCAGATGTTGTGGGCCGGCCCGCGCTGCCATGGCGTGTCATTCCAGATCTGGATCTGGTTTTGGAGCCGGCGGAGGGACATCAGCATCATCCAGCCCACTGTCAGCTGCCAAAGGCCCCGCATTTCAGTCGCTTTTTGGCATTTTTATCGTGGCTCGCATATGAGTTTTTGCTTTTCTACGTTGACAATATTTTTAATGAAGCCGAAGAGTTCCCTTCGCTTTTTTTTTTTTTGTCTCGCCGGCACGAAGTGTCAAATTAAAATAATCAGAACATGACAGCTACCGGTGTGCTTAAGAAATCCCTTTCAATACAATAAAAGAAAATAAAAATAAAACAAATAACAGAAACCGAAAAAAGCCCACGCCAAAAGTTGAGCCGCAGAAATATATTTCATTAGCGCGAATTTCGGCGCATTTCTTGCAACTTATTTCTTGCGCTTCATTAAAGCGACAAATCCGATTAGGAAGCCGGCCAGAAGTTCCAGCATTTCAACTAAAATAAATTGAAAATGAAATCGAACGTGAACCGCAACATGAACATTAGGCGGCCAGCGACTAAGCATTTAATGTCAACCCCCGAAAGAGCCGAAAGCGAGAATCGAAAGCCATAACAAATACAAAAACCAAATAAATAAACCAAAGAAATTGAGCGAAATTGCCTGCCAGATCGGCGAGCGAATCCCTCGGTACCCATCTCAATGTTTTTTTTGTTTCGCAAGGGTTCGGCCAGGGCCCGGCTGGAAACTTGAGATTTATTAATTCTTAGAATGATTCCTATAAATTTGTCTCTGCATCTGACCAGAGCAGGCACTGGCCCTGGCCCTGGATTGCTTTGGATGAGATGGGACCGGGCAACGGAAACTGACAGAGCATGGAAATCTCGGGCTCTCGGCAACAACAGATTTTTTGTTCAGATGAAGTGCACTTGCCTTTGGTTTTTTGGAGCGAGAGTGTAAAATATGCTTAATAAGCGAAAATATATAATTAATCTTTGCCATTGGGCGGAGGTTATACCTTTTGTGTTAAACTTGATGGGAACTTTATGGTGTTCAGAGTCTTAGGACAAGGGTCGAGGGTGTATTGCTTCAAAGGGTTTTAAGAAAATAAAGAAAATGATAAGCCTCGATAAGCTTGAAAGTATATTAAATCTTTTACAAAATATTAAACATTTAAGTAGTATATCTTAGTTACCATCTTTAGGTTTACATCCTAACAAAGCTTTTAAATCGGCTTGGAAATTTAAAGACTTCCAACTCTGCATATTGACTTACATCGCTAACCAAATCCAATGGAATCCCTTATCTGCCAATGCAGCTCACACAAATATCGCATTTAAGCTATCAGCTTTTATGGAGCTGCGCGTTGACGTTAGTTAGTAGCTGCTGCGGTTGCTTGTGGCCACAACACCGGCAACATCGATACGATGCCGCGACATGGAACAAACCAAACTCCCATGCATCATGTTTGGTTATTTAATACATTTCTCATATTTGCCAAACTATTTGCCGGAGACGGCGCTGAAGCCTGGAGGAGGTTCCCGGACACCTGGCAACCATTGCACTGGCACACCAACTTGCAACACCGACAATCATCGGCAGCAGCAACACCCCATTGGCCGAGTGTGGCCCTACAAATTGCTTCCTCATTGGCCACAGCAATTAAAAGTAATGAAAAGTTGTGCAGGGCAACAAAGAGTGCTTCGTTTTACCCCCTTGACCGCATCCACAGCTCTGCGACGTGTATCCACTGGATACGTACTCGTCGGATGCGGCGCTGCATTAAAGTCAAACAACGGTAATTATGCAAATTGCAAAATGGAGCGACTGGCGACAGGCCATGGCTGTCAGGCCATTCTCTAGCTTCGACCAAAGCTATAGCTCCATCTCCGGTTCCAGCTGCAGAGCTCCAGTTCCTGGCTTAGGCCACTGGCCAGTGGCCACACATTTGACGTTGGCTGCGACGGGGCGACCGCAAGTGTTGCCTGTAGGAAATCAAATTAGCGCGCCACACTGGACAGCTCTGGGCACTTGCCTGCACTGAGAGAAATAGAGAGTAATATAAATTAAAATGTATTTAGAAAGGGGTTTATATAGTTCATAATAAAGCAAAGGTTTTGCTCCTAAAAGTTTATTTTTTATTATTTTTTTTTCGTTTATTATTTCGTTCAGTGCATTTCCTAGCTGCAGCTCTAGATCCAGACCACAGATATGGCTAGTTGGGGGTAGTTGTTGCTGCTTTTGCTATTTTTGCGGTGGCCACCAGCACGCACAGCAGCAACACCAACAACTGCTCTGCATATGCTCATATAAGCGAATGTGATTATGGGATGGAGCTTGGAAACAGGCCATGGCGGAGATGGCCAAAGGAAGCTTCGGTCAGCGGAAAGACCGAAGCTGCAGGAAATGGCAGCCAGCGATCATCTTCTAAGCCTTTTGCTAAGCCACAGTCAATTTGCCTCCAGATAAGTGCGAGTTTTGCCAATGCTGCAGTTGTGACTTCAATCCAACTTCGGACCAGCCAAGCGCCTTTGAATTGGAGGATTGCCAGCCAGCAATAGTTGGGCATTTGTTTATGCAAAATATACATAGATTGAAAGGCAATAAATACTGTTGTCGTTGCCCAAAGGGGATTGTGGAATAAAAGGGCAAACTTCAATTTCATAAAATGTCAAGGAAATGTATCATCAGAGGCTCCAAAATATCTGTGTGCCACTGGTCTTAGCCTCAATAAAACTGTAAGGCAGTAAAGCCAACCTAAAATAAGATATATGGCCGATAGTAATTCATTTACAGCACATGCCAAGTTTTAAGAAAATAAATCGGAGCAGAGTACAAGGAACACGAACTTTTAAGACCCCTGGAAACCCATTTCGAAGAGTCTAGGAGGAGCCCATGACTAAAGCCATTTTAATTAGTTGCGCCGAGACGAATTGGGAACGCAACTCCCGGCCAGGGACACGTTTTTGGATAATTGGCGTTAGGCGACTCTAAGACCTCCGGTCAAGTCAAGTCGCTCCCCGTAGTAAAGCCGAGCCTTGGGCCATAAACTTGAACTCGTTTCGCTGCGTTGCAGTTGGAGTTCCTGCTGCTGGTGGTGCTGCTGCTGCAGCTGCAATAAAACGTTCCACGTTTTATGGCCGCTCCCGCCTCTTGGGCCTGTAAAGGGGAAATGCAAAATAGCGGAAATGGTTCTGGCTGAAAGTGGAATTAGATGGCGAGGTGGCCGCCGCCATTCGAGGAGGTGTTGAAAACGGCTGGACTTTGAAGGTGACGTCTCCGGGAGTGGGCACTTTCTGCCCTGGGTTCTCGCCCATGTCAGCTGCGCTAATTGCAAACCGCCATAAAAATGCCCAACATATTCGAACTGGGAAATGTGCAGAGAGATTCTAGCCGGGAGATATCTGTATCTGTACCTGTACCCGTCCGCTGCACTGGCTACAAATCAAGTTCTGGCTAAAAAGCATTGCCAACGTTGGTATTTTCAGGAGCAGATTTAGCCTGAAATTCCCCACCAATTTCGGTTGCCTCCCGCTGTTAGCTAAGCCATATTTTTTAGGCCAAATATGAAAGTTTTAAAAGCCCAAAAACGGGAAATGTTTAAATCTTGAAATATGTGAACAATTTGGGATAAACTTATACAGACCCCTAAGCTTATAATAATCTCTTTAATATATTGTGAATATTTTTTTTTATAAAATAATTTGCAATAAATTCTATATAGTATTGTTTAACTTCTTATTAATACTCTGGCCCGCTTTGATTTATTTAAGTTCCACTCTTGATTGACAGACACACACATTTTTCGCATTCCATTCGCATTCGCCAGACTTGTTCGCCAGAAGTATGTAAAATCGCTGAGGAGACACTTTTTGGAGATGAGTTAGAAGCCGTGTTTGGTCATCCCTCTTAGCTGCTTCGATTCTGCTCGGTTTCTGGCTTAATTGGCATCGAATTGCTTGGATATTTCGAGCCCCAAAACAACACAGATGGGTAGAGGCCAGCGGCAGCGGCAGCTCATCAATACAATGGCCAATCCGATGCGGAACCCCTTCCGCGGGAGCATTTTTCAAAGTCCAAGGCGCGTTAACAAAAATCCTTTTGAACATGTCTGTGCTCCTAATCAAAATTCCAAAAGTCATCAGCTCTTGTTTGCCGACGACTCCACTTTGGGCACCCGGTTAACCGCCATCCACCACGAAGCCCCAAGCTCCCTTGGATCCCCCAGCTTCATCCTGGGATGTTGCGGCTTAATGACTGCCGGCCAGGAATTCTCAAGCCGGCGAAACACACAACAAAAACGACCGAAAGAGAGAGAGAGGCAGAAATGGATTTCTTTAATTTATAATTTATTGATGTTACCGATTCCCTGTCCTCGTCCCTGGCCCTCTCCCAATGTCCCTGTCGGCCGGTGAATTCCCCACAATTGCTCATTAGGTGCCGGGCATTAATCATCCGGGAGTGACCCAGAGAGACGGCCACTAGGTCATCCGTTCGGGAGGGAAAGTAAACAATTTAACGCCCTCGTTGGAGCCCAACCGAAAACTTGCTAATTATCAACACATTTGACGAGATCAAGGATGTGTTTTTGCGCTGGAAAGGAAAAGTAAAGGAACACCAGAGCCCTTTATTTTGTGAGGAAAGGTTTTGTTAAAATACTGAAAGAAATACTCATTCAAGACTTATTATAATCTTAATGTGGATTAAAGAATTTTTAACTAATAAAACCTTCCTATGCTTTGTCTATTGAAGAAAATAAAAATCATTAAAAAGAAGCTTGACAGAAATTCATAAAAAGGCTAATGGTATCCTTTAATGTTTTATATGAAGAAACATCATTGAATACTGTTAAGTTATTTTCTTAAGATTTATTTTGTATATTCTTTTGTCTCAGTGCAGATTGCGAGGGGGATAAGTCAGCAGCAGAAATCCAATTTCGTTGCACATCAAACTGCGCCACGCCCTCATCAACGCCCCAAAGAAACTACCGAAGTAAGTGCTGAGCCACCTCGTCCTCCTCTCCTTCTTCTGCTCTGCTCCTCCTCCTCTCTTTCATTTTTCACTCTATGCACTTTGATTTCTTTTATGCTCCTCCTCCACTCTCCACTTCCTTAAAGTGCGTAGCCTGCAAGGCAGAGGAAAAAGTGATTAATATTTGATATTGTTCCAGAGATTGCCTATAAGGTGGATTCCTCGCTTAAAACGAGAGCACTGGCGAAGGGTAAAGGAGCTGAAAAAGAGGTTTATCATGGAAGAAAGAGAACTGGGAAGAATGAGAGGAAGAGAAGAGAGAACAAGAACGATTTGCAGGTGCCGCTGGAACGAGTTGGAGGCCCAAGACCGAAACAGGATACTCCCTATGCCTCGGGTCCAGCCACATCCCTAGGCCCCGCTTTCATCTCCGCTGCTACCTCTTCTCCCTTTCCTCTGGCGTGGTTCCTCTCCTTGTGCGTCTCGCTCCTGTCTGCCAGCTATCAATCAGCTTTTGACAGTTTTAGCTGGAATTTCATGAAAATTTATTCGATTTTAAATTAAAAAAACTAAGTAAAAAGAAAAAGGAGCCAAGTGGCAGAGAAAGAGAGAGGAAAGAGAATGAGACAATAAACAAGGACAGCGGCCACACAATCCCTGATCCTTTATTAGCCCGCAAAAGGCGCCTAAAAATAACAGCCATTTCTGGAATTTACATAAAAATATCTGGAGTTTTACGTTCTGTTTATTAGGTGTTTCTCCCCGAAGTCCCCCACCACTCTCTCCGCCACAAAACAAAACAAAGAAATGAAAAGAAATAAAGAATCTTAAATGGCACTTTAATGAACTCAAAATCCATGAAATGGACGTCAAGTATTGGCCATCAAAATTCATTTGCACTCCAGACTCGCGGCTGTCAGGGAGATCCCAGGCCAGCCCCAGTTCCAGTTTGAGCCACAATCCCAATCCCGACCTGGAACTTAAGCCGCTTAAAACATCAGATAATTGCGGCTGATTAATCAGAGGCGAGCATTTAAGCCCCGCAGATCGAGCAGGATAGCAGGAGTTTGGGCGCTTATTTGGGCCATAAAAGTGTCATTTATCAATTCGAATAAAAATTAATCTGTTTTTTTTTGTTTGGGTTCGCCACACGCAGTAGGTAAGCTGTTGTCTAGAGATGCATTTAGAAACGAAGGTTAAATATCGACAAAACCGAAGAATAGAAAAGATCGTGCTCAAAAATATTGAGAGAATAATAATTTGTATATTTTGTTATTATATTTATAGTCCATTTTGCAGATTAAAGATAAAACTAAAAATGTATAAAACAGAAAGATAATTAATCAAAAAATATCTTGTATAATACAAAATCGTTATATATTTTCATTACAAAATACATAAAGATCGACTATATTATCATTTTTATATATATCTTACTTTAAAAACATACCATAAAAACATAAAAACCTTAATATTCATAGAGAATTAATACGAATTTTTAAATTACAAATAATTTATTTTGAAAAAAACTAAATATCTTATAGATTTCATAGAATATCGACACTCTATCGCCATGTTTACCCATCACTACTTTCTCCCTTCCTATAATAGACTTGGCCTTTAATAGATTTGCCTTAATTGGCCGCCGCTTTCTTAATGTTGTGACATCAATCAACAGATACTCAACTAAACTCAACTCAATTCGAGGCCCTTTCATTTATTTCCAGCAAAATGCAGTTTCGATATCGGTTTCTCGGTTTTACGTTCGCATTGCGCATTCCCTATTTGGGGTTTATTGCCCATCCGACTTCCACTGATTGGGTTCCAAATACGAATTTCGAATCTCCCCCACCATCTCACTGCTTTGTCAACTTTATTTCTAATTGGAATTCGTTGGCGTGAGGTGGGAAAACTACAATCTAACCGCAATGCCATTAGTCCCAGCACCTGCCTACCCGTCTCTGTTTTTTCTCTAACCACCTTTCGCTCTCTCCCTCTTACACGCACGAATTCAAACAGGACACAGAGTCCGTGTCTGGTTTGGTGCTGGAATCGAACTCCCTGTCAATATTTACATTAATTCTCTGCGCTACAAGCACGCCTCGCAAGCCTCGAATTCAGCCAGCAACAGCTGTCCTTTTGGTAATGGACACAGGACTACAACTAACCAGGATAACCAACTCTAATACACAGCTGAAAATATTTACAGGAAAACTATGGATGAAGAGTAGTTAAAAATATCTAAGATATTAATGTGATTTTACTTCCTTTTAATTCCTTATAAATATGAGTTTTATGTATTTTTTTTAGAGCTGGCATATATCTTGAATTAATTAACAACAATTCACAATAAAAATTAATAAGCAAAGAATTTTAAAATGAAACCGAAGTGGCCAAAAGCAGCAAACTGCCAGAAATCTGAAATCTCTTTTTATTGATATCTCAACTTGTAAGTTTAGTAACTAAATAAAGGTCCAGATAAGTTGAATGATTTGGTAGTTTTATAAAGTTATAATTGATTTTGTTGCAACTTCCGCCTTTTTTTTCCCCTGGTGTAGCCACCCCCGGGTGACTTCCGTTTAACTCCTGCTGCCTGCGGTGGTTAGATGACTTTTATTCGTAAACTGAAACAGAAACTAAACCGAAACCAGGAAAAGTTGCCGAGCAGCCGAAAGTAGGAAAAGCGTTTTTGCTGCGGTCCCTGAAAAGCCAGGGAAATACAGCAGGGACGGGTGGCATTTGAGCAAATTTTGTGCCTTGTTGTGGTCAGTCACCCCTAACTGAATGTCGTACCCAAACCCCTTAACGTTTTTGGAGCATATTTCTCGTTCAACTTGGTTTTTGTTAATTTATTTCAATTAGCACAAGAATGTGACGCAAACAGTTTCCGATGTGGCAGCTGCAGCAGAAAGAGCATCAACAGAAGCCTCAGCAGTAGCAGTAGCAGCAGCATCGGCAGCAGCACGACAGACACATGTCATGTGAATATAAACGGACACCCCCCCCCTGGCCACCTTATTAAGCATACGCCACCGGACAAAAGGCAACTTTGCCTGGGGCTTTTTTGCCTTTTACCCCGCAACTTGGTTTTATGGCGCGTGACAATTGTACTGCGTTTTCCTTTTTTTTTTTTATTTCAGAAAAAAGAGAACAGCAAAGAAAAACGACAAACCCTCCCCCATTCTCGCGTTTATTGTAGTGCAATTGCATTTAAATTTGCCAGCGAATTTCGTTTAATTAACATCAAACCGACTTGTGCCCCATGCCAAAGCGCATTGTTGTTTAGCAAGCAATGAGGCATGACGTCCCGCTATGAACTTAATCGAAAACCCCCCTCCGCCCCAGATCCGGTGATTTGCTAGCTAAACAAAACCAAAACTTTCGCCCACATGACTCTCGTTAAACTTTGGCCAACAAATTTCGGTAGTAATCGAACATTTTGAACTGGTCTACAGAGAGTTTAGTGCATAGTTGCACAAAATACTTGGCAGAAACATGCTGAGCATCGTGTTTAGTGGCCTGCTACTCCATAAAGTAAAGTTTAGAGTTTATGCAGAGTGGGGGCGACGCATCCTTTGTCCAAATATTGGGATCCCGGGCGCTTTTCAAACGGCGGTTAGATCAAAACAACGACATTGCGAAAATTTATGAGCTACAGAATACAAAAGAGCGAGTGCCCAGAACTCACATGTGGCAGACACGAGACGCATTGGGTTGAAAAATACAGAGACAAGGGACAGACAAACGGACAGCCCCGGAATCGTTGAATAAAAAACAACACGAAACGAAACTGAAATGAAATGAAATATTTCATTTTATGCTCATAATAATGACACCAACTTCAGGGGCTGGGACAGAGGCAAAAATGTTATAAAATACTTGATTATGCGAGCCATTCACAGACTTCTGTCTAAAATGTGTGAAGTTTATGAACTACCCAAATGGCGGGCATTGTAAACAAACCAGAGAACCGAATGGAGGCACATCTGGAGCTGTTTCAAGTGTCCGCCTCATAAAAAAGACATCAATTCCGAGTTTGTTTGGAAATAATAATCCGAGAGACGGCAGAACGAGATCTACGCGAAACTCATTAACAAAGTGATCCAACAAAACATTGTAATTATCGAGCCGAAGACCCAAAAGCAAGACATGGCCAACAGGCAGCCCCCGGAGCTCCGGATAATCGGCCACTGAGCCAGGGCTTCTCTATATAGCTCGAGGCTATTTTCAGCAGCAATCCGCAATTAAACACTTGAAATGGACTTGGCCATGGCCCAAGTGGAAGCTCAATAGGATCCGCATTTTGGCTTCGTTCTTTATAACCATGAACTACACCGAGGATTCTGTGGATTTGTATGAAACAAAGTTAAAACACTGTCAGAATTGTTATTAATTAAATGTAAGTCTGAAAATATTGTTTAAGAAATACTGGAAGTATTTAGAAAAAAAATCAAATTAAAGGCAAGATAATAAAGAAAGAAAATCAATGGAATTCGTTTTAGTTATCTTAGGAATTTTTAAAAATTATAAAAGAAGTTCCTGAAACATTTTGATAGACAATAAATACAGGAAAAGATTTTTTAAAAATTTTAAAAGATATTTAAATATATAATAATGATATATGGACCATAATTCAAAGCATTGTCACATAAAACCAAAAGAGTTTATCAACACGGGAGCTATTTTAAAAGTTTTCTTAATTGAAACATTTTGCTTATGCGAAATTAGCAAATATCCTTTCCTACCTATAAAGTATTTAATAATTTTCTTGACTTGATAAAAAGTCATCTTTATGCCCGGTGTATGACCCCTCCTCAGTTGGCTCATTCCCAAAGTAGAGGAGTGCAGGGTATCCCCCAGCCAGAAGACCCTCTTACCATTTAACACTCTTGTTCGTTATTTTCGCACATGTTTGCATTATGGTTCATAATTATAGGCGCTGCTCTCGTGTGCCAGTATATTCCGGGGCAGCATGGGTACGTTGAATGTCAGAAGTTATGGCTTCCGAAGTGGGCGTGTGCCGCAGCCCCTCTGTGATTCTGAAACATTCTGTGGGAGAGCGAACGAAAATGAGTTGGCAATAATCGCTGCTGGCCACACCAAACTCCGACTCCCATTCCGACGCCAACGCCCACGGGCGAAGAACACTTCGCCACTTCGAGATCGAGATGGGAGCCGGGAGATAGTCCGAGTCCACCTTTCTACCCCCGGTCTGAGAAAACCCTAAGATTTTTAAGTACTTTGCGGCCTTTGTTTTTGTGATTTCCAGTGAAACATGAAAACGGCAAATGAACTACGAATGGACGGGAATAACTAACTACTCAGAGCCACTTCAGATGGGTCAAAAGCCGTTGATAAGGCGGACAAGCGGCTAGAAAGAAAAAAAAACAATAAAACTGAAACTAAAAAAACGCATGGCCTGTATGTAAGATCGGGAAGTAGCGCAAAGATCTTTGTGAATACCTCAGCTTGAAAACTATTTGAAATTTAAGATATATAATTATAATTAAAAGTAAAAAAACTTGATTTAATAATAAAAATAACTTAATAAGCTTTTTTTTATATTCTTGCAATAATTACTTACTATAAAAAATAAATATTACTACTAAACATTTTATTGAATTATGGCTTTAGGTATTTTTCAATAAATTTCTTAATAAAATTGTTTCTTTCACTGTATCCAGTTCAGAACTTAGTTGAAGATTTATCTCTCTACTCGCTGGTTTCCCTTTTCCCTTTACATTATTCTTCAACTTACGATGCCACTTGGAGTGATGTAAATTTTGACAGAGCAAACAATTGAAATGAGACAAAAAACCCGGCGCTGAAAGGTGAGGTGTTTTCCGAGTTCTCCCCTTGGATATATGCCCCCTTTCTACCAGATCGTATATATATATATATCCCACTCTTTCTCAAACATGTCTCAAGTGCGTGCCAAGGGGAAAAGGAGGCAACGCCTGATTAATTTGAACTGATAAGGTTGTCATTTGGCTTTTGTTTGATGTTGTGTAGGCTGAGCTGAAACGTTGCGCAGGCGCAAAACATTTTCCAGGTCATACGCCCAAAAAACACAACAACTACAACAGCAGCGCCGTAAGGTAACAACATTAACAACAGAGCATTCCCTTTATCTTTATCGCATTTTGAGTGAAACATGAGCAATGTTGTTGCCATTGTTGTTGCTGTTCTTATTGTTGTTGTACTTTACCGCCAGCCACGTTCGAAAACAATTACCACACAAAACAAACCAAGACTAACAAGGAATCCAGACGCAAAGATATGCACAGAGAAAAATAATTTAAATGGAAATTAAAGTTTTACAATAATGAAAAAGGAAAACTATGTAAATAATATTTAAATCTTGCGAAGTCTGTAAACTTATAAGTTATAAGTTATAATTATAACTATAAAGTCTTAAGATAAGTAGTGAAAATTGTATCAAATGTCTTTGTTTGTTTGAAAAATAAATCAAGACTTTATGCTTAAAGGAATTAATACAATATTAAATTATTTATAAATTAAAATTCCATATTTAATTTTTATTTTTTGTGTAAAGCGATAAAGCATCAAGAAAAGGTTTTTAACGCATCGTCAACATCGCCACCAGCGAGCAGCAACCACAACGCCCAGCGGCGACTTTTGACAACTGGCAAGCGGCAACCTCTGTTCCATCGTTCATCGGTCCAGTGTCCAGTGTCCATTGCAAATTCGGCGTAAACCCGCTGACGGAATCTGCCAGGAAAGAGTTGATCAGGAGTTGGACCTCTTTTGGAGTTCGGTGGGATGCGCCCTAATAAAGTTGTCTGTCGATGTGGCTGACCACATGGCCGTTGTTGCATGCATTTTCTGCTGACCGTTAAGTATCTTCGGCAAACGCTAATAGCTTGCAGCTGTGCTACAGTATCTGCTGGCGATCTGCGATCGTAAAAGAAATCCTTTCCAGCATCCCCCGACCCCTCGTGAAAAGTTTCCCCTGGAAAAGAGCTGCGAGGCTGCACATAATTTAGCCAAGTTGGGGCCATAAACTGCAACGGCAGCTTTAAATTATGAGCAGGTTGGCAGCAGCAACTGCAGCCGAGTTCATTTCGCTGCCTCACATTTCCAATTATAGACAGAGAAGCATATTTCACTCCAAGCTGGGGGTAAAAGGAGCAGGTATTACCCTGGAATCTAAGTAGAATTATAAGAAATTTATTAAGAAATATAAATCTTTGTTTTAGAGTTTTTAGAATTTGAACTTTGATAAAGTAAGAACATTATAATTCCTGAGAAATATATATTCATTCAGCTAATAACCGCAGAGAAGTGCCACTTTATACCCTCCCAAATATAGCCTACAGGGTAGCACCTGGCAGTTGATCTAGTCTGCTAGTCGTTTCACCTGTTGCTGATGCTGAACTGATGGTGATGCCGAGGCTGGTGATGGTGCCGGTGCCGGAATAGCAAACCCCATTCCGCATCCACGCCCCGATCACTGGCATGCACAACATAAATTCAGGGGCTGGCTCACTTGGGTGTCGGAGACCAAAAGGCCCAGCTTTAGCTCCAACTCTTCGGGAGCTCCTGCTGCTGCTGCTGCTGCACTAATTTATAGTTTGCGGACTAGCCAAGTGACTGACAGGCGGTAGGCAGGCAGGCAGGTAGGAAGACTGGGATACTTGTACTGAAATACTGAGCGAGTGAAAGACTGAAAGACTGACAGGCCGCGAGGACACTCCGCCAGACGGACAAATTATTTGCCTGCCTGCGTTGGCAGCCTTTTTCGGCGGCTACTGGTTTGGCGATTCGATTTGATTCCCGGGCTCGGCATTTCGCTGGCAGCCAAAACTGAATGCAAACCGACGACGAGTTGACAAGGCTGGGCGATGATAAGCATCAGATACTTATACTGGGACTCGGCCAGGCCTGCGCATCTTCGAGATACTTTGCTTCCCTTATCACCCGATCGCCTTGTTTCGGGCATTTTCTCATGTAATTTGCGCCTGGTCGACGGCTCTGCATACAAATGAGCCCCTAAAAATACAGGGCTTACTGCGCAAACACTTGCTGTCGGCCACTAAGACGTTACCAAATCCTTTGCCCAAATACCCACAAGAGAGATTCAATTAAAATTATGATTTTGCATAAATCGAGAGCATGAGAACCGAGCTCGGGGGAGTCGCCGCAATTTGTATCTAATGAATCACTTGGCGGCAGCCAACCACAAATTAAATGGATTTCGGACAAAAGAAACCCATCCGCAGTTAACTCTGCGTTCGTGGGCGGCGCCAAGTCGAAGTGAAAAATGCCGGTTGCCTTTGTTATTGCCACTGGATTTTGGATTTGGATTTCGGTTACGACTCTATCTCTCGCTCACCAACTTTGTGGTTAGAAGTGATGAATGAAAATCCGACAAAAAGTCAAGAGGGAAAAAGAAATGCGTGTGCCCAAAAACCAAATGGGGGATTTCGGCTCCAGCTTCCAGCAGCACCAAGGCAGCCGAACTTCATTAAATTTAAAGATCCGTAAAATATGCAAAGGCGTGCCCGGGCGATGCAGATTATCGGAGGGGCCATGGCCGCAAACTGACTTTTAATATATGATAATTAATTCATTATCGATGCTGTGACGATGCTCCAGACGGCCAGGCGGGCAGACAAACAGACAGACAGAGAGACAGGCCGACAGGCAGCCCGACAGCGCTGACAAGGATTTCACTTGCAATTAAAACGAACAAGCCACAAAAATTGCAGTCAGTCCCAACTCCGGCTCCTTGTTCTCCTGCCAGACAGACAGGCTCGGGTCTCCTTGGTCTCCTTGGCTTCCAGGCAGCCTTCCTTCATTCATTAAAGCGCGCCCCAAACTGAGCCCCGACATGGACTAAAAACTGATTATCTGCATATAAGCCAACTAAAAACTGGATGCAGCGAGAAGGCAAAAAATAATTGCCCAGAACTGTTTAACATATCACGAGAGTCCACGAAGAGGGGAGGGATGCCCGGGGGACACGGCCGTCGAGTGAGTCTTTTATAAAAATTCGCAACATGTCATTGGATCCGATGCCGTATCGTGAGGCACCCTCAACTCTCTGGAACGAATCGGACCGTTCATTGTCTGCTCAGGACATGGACGCGGACATCGATGTGGATGTGGACGTGGACGTGGACGTGGACATGTCAATGTCTATCTACCTCTGTCGTTCACAGTGGCTGATCCATATCGCTTGAAAGTTAACGCTTTAGCGGCTTAAACATGGCTTTTAGCGTTAATTAACAACGAATTTTCGCAAAAATGCAAAATGCGCGCGGCAACAGGAAGCTGGCCGAAACAACAAGTAGACAGAATGTTTGCTGACACGAAGCCGATAAGCCAGGCCAACCGCAGCAACATCGATGTGGCCAACAAGTCGAAAAAACAACCAAGTTCAAGGACCCTCGAGGTGGATTTAGGGTTCCAATAGGTCTTTGGCATGCAAAGTTTTTTTAAGCGGACTTTAGAAAATGTTATTTACATTTTGTGGCAGTTAATTTACCATTACATAGATCGGGCTTATTTGACATATTATTTAACATATTATTTAATTAAATAAAATATATATTTATATGTAAAAGAAGCTGAGAAGAGCTCGTATTATATCACAAACTTTAATAGGGAAAATCTCTAAGAAAAGTAGCTCTGAAAAATGCAAACACCACTGTTACCTTTTATAAAAATCAAAACATTAAATTATGATTCATTTTTGTAATAATATATTCGGTTTTATTCAAGCAAACTAAAAATTAACAAACTTGTTTAAACACTTCTTGGTTAGATCTGAGCACACTAGATCTATATACTATATACACGCATATTGCTACTCTAGGCCACAATTTCTTAGACTGCATTACAGTATTACACGGCAGAGGGTCAAGCGGTCTCTCTGGAGCTAAGCTAACTTAAACGTAGACTAGACCATTAATTTAACTACAAACTAAGTCGGCCGGAACAGGGCCGTTTAACGCTATAGGGAAGCACTTGGAAGTGTGTTGGAAGATTGCCAGACCTAGAGCTACAGTGAAACTTAGACCATTAGGAAGCACATCTTTCGAGCTGGAAGCCGCTATATATATTTATATACACAAAGAACCTTTCGTTACTCGTATACCATATACACTTAAGGTTAAATCACAGTGGCGAGATTTGTTATATTTTTTTAGACGCCTGCCCCATCGGTTCACAACCGATCCGGCGGCAGACGTGCGCCTGCAACAGCCAAATGGGATCCAAATCCGGACCAGAATCGCCATCACCCAGCTCATCTGGGCGGGCAGAAGCTGAAGTAGGGAAAGAGCTGGCAGTGCAGGGAGTAGAACCGCTTGGGATCGGTCTTCAAATCGAAACCGTCCACCTTAATCACATTCCATTGGTTCTTCATGTGCGCATAGCTGAAGGATACCTGGTCGTGGAACGTATCCTGGCGAATGAACTCCATGGGCTCCAGATGCGAGTGGAAGTTATCCACCACAGTCAGAGGAACCTTGAGCAAGTGTTCTGTAAATTGAAGAAGAGGAAAAATATGTATAAAAATCGAGCTCTTAAAAAACAAACTAAACTCTTTAGGAACTCACCTATTATGAAGCCCATTGTGACATCGTCCGGAAAGCGAATCTTGTCGCCGATGCTGATGAACTTGCCGCCACCTGCTATGGGCAGCATCTTGAGGGTCAGGGCTCGGCTCAGACAGAAGCCAGCGCCGCCAGTGGCAAACCAGAAGGTTATCTTCTTGTTGGTCGTCGTGTTCTTCTGCTGGTCCAAAGGGGCAAAGAGTGGAGAAATAAACGAGATTAACGGAAGAACTGGCTCATGAATGGAGGATGGCCCAGAAAGAGTGCACCAAAGGATAAACTAAAATAAATATCGACATTTTTTGGGATCTGCTTTCAGGTTTTTGGCAATGGCCCAGTGAAAATTAAGCCGAAAAAAACGGACAGGCAAGCTGGCCTGATTAATTGACCATGTAAATGGACATGTGCGAGGTGGAAACTTAATACATGGGTCTGGCCAAAGCGTAAGCCGAGACCTGACAGGACCTCTCTTTCTCTCTCTTCCGCAAATGAAACGTAAAGTTTGGGGTTGTTTTTTTCATATTATTTTTCTTAATTATGCATGGAGCTCCGATCAGGGCGCTCTACCTGGAGCATTGGCTTACGGAACCATGCCAAACCTGGTCGTTGCGTTGTGGCTTGGATCAGCTGGCCATATTTCAAATGGCGCAGAGTGGAAACAAGTTCGAATTCGGAGCCAAACTGGGACTCGGACTGGGATTGGGTCTGCTGCTGCTGCTGCCGCTGCCGTTGCTAGTGCCGCGCCAGATCATATCGGTTATTAATGATAGCTTGCGCTGGCAGCTGGAAGCCAAATGGCGGCATAGACAAATGGCCACGGTGGCCACATAAATAACGGCCTGCCGCGGCCCGAGCTGAATCGAGCTGGGCCCGGCCAGAAGATGGAGAAAGGCGATCGATCGCAGTGGGACTTGTAATTACGAACTCTATATAGGAAAATATGCAGAAATAACAGGCATTTGCACTTACGCTGTCCAAGTGGATCTCCAGCGGCGACGAGATGCTCGGCTTGCCCAGATACCAGTCCACGCTGGGACTATACTCGTCCAGGAGTTTCACCAGTCTCGGTACATTGACATAGTTGTCATCGTCAAAGTGACAGAACCACCTGGAAAATAGGCAAACAAGACACACATTACATAACTAAATCTCACACAGTAAATTAGACTTAATTCTGAATATTACATATTTACACAATGCCCGTAAACGTGGAACTGACGCTGGAGGAGCTGACCAGGATTGCACTCGGGGTGCCAGAGCTGACACACACCAACGTGGCTGTGCTCCACAGCCTGTTGAATGTGCTTCTCAAAAAACTGAACTGCCAGCAAGATGTGGTCAGTATCAGTGGCCTCGAGGGAAAGTGTATGGAGCGGATCCTAGAGCAGTCCAAGATCTCCCCGCTGCCCTTCGATGTCCAGTCCATTGTGCCGATCTCTGAGCAACTGGACAAGGTGCAGGAGATGGAGCTGCGCATCCGGCAGCTGGAGACAAGGCTCGAGTGCCATTTCAAACAGATTCGCATCTGCAACAAGGCCAAGGACCAGAAGTTCAGGGTCCACAATGCCGAGCAGTACGCCTCGCCCTGCGAGGATCTCTGCACCACCTGTGACGAGGACAACAAGATCGCCTGCAGCCTGCTGGCCAACATGGACTTCATGAAGAAGCTCATGCGGTTCATAGGCACCCCGATCCTTGACCAGATGGAGCTGATGAGCCGAAAGCTAGAGAAATTCTATGCCACCCTGCAGGAGTTCCTGAAGGAAACTGAGGCGCTCTTCAAGCGCCTGGAGCTGGTTAAGCAATGTGTGGTGGAGATCGAGGGCATACGGAAGCTCGTCCAGGAGTACAACCTGACTTTTATCGGAACGATGGAGGAGCTGCAGGACATGCTGGACAGCAAGCTGGACAAGGTACACATGCCGGCGCTGAAGAAGTACATCCGCGACCGCTTTGACGACCTTGAAAATAGGCTAAACCGCCTCGAGGAGAAGGACGAGTGCCCGCGGGCAGCCGGCTTCATTAACACCGGTATCACCTGTCTCTCCTGCAACAGTACGCGGGTGGGAGTGGACGTTGGTCCCCAGGTAATTGGCATCCTCCCGGATGCTCCTCTCCGGCACAACATCAAGGCGCCGGCCACCTGCCAGAAGACCGTGGTGTGCCGCGCCGTGGAGAAGGAGCCCTCGCTGATGGTGCGGGTTAATAAGTTGGATCTGAGTGTCCTGGCCGAGCGACTCAGCCGCCCGGCCACAGGGAAGGTGTGCAAGCTGCCAGAGGCCAATGACGTCCTCTACGGTGTTCGCAATTCCTGCGTATCCAATCTAGCTATACATTAACATTCATGGTTGTTCCAAATGAATCTGTTTATCCAATAAAGCATATTCGGTCCCACCTCAAGGCCTTGTCCGTTAAGCCGCATAAAAAGTGCACTAATTTAGATTGCAATTACTGAGGTGGAGGCCGAGGGAACGATAAAGATCCGCGTATCTGCCAAGGCAGCTGCAGTTTTTGTAGTGACAAACGATCAGCCATATCCGGTAGCCGGCGGTGGACTAATGATGGCATTAAGCAGACGCAGCTGAGAGCTCCAGCTTCGACTCTCTGCTGGCCCTCATCATTATGCTCCTTGGGCCCTGTTCGTTCGGGTTCACTGTCCAGGGAGGGGATGCCCGACTTGGATATATAACTTGTTAATAGAGATTTGCCAGTCATACTTTAGGTAGATAACCAATAATGGTATGCATGTTTTCGTTGTTAACGCTAATATAGTAATTAATCTCTTTAGTTTTTTATTTATTATTTTTCCAAAGAGTATCTATACCTTCGGCCATCCGTGCGCCTTTCTTTGGCCTCGCAACTTTCGTTGAGCTCGTAAGTATTCAATAAAATCGTATTGAATCTTGGAGGATTCGCTTGTCTTGTCTTTGCGTCTGTTGGGTAATTTAATATAATTTTTATTGCATAAGCCGAGACTATAACCGGGTGCGAGGGGGAGTGGAGTGGAGTACACACACTCCTGCTCATGGATAGCCCAAGAAACTACTCCTAAGCCTGGCATTCATAAATTGCCTGCCTCGATGATGCCGCTGCTGCTGCTGTGTTGGGGCTGCCGCATGCGATACCTGTGCGAAAAGGCTGCGGCGACTCCCCGATTCCTGCCCCTATATAGTATAAATACTGCCATTCCCTGGCACTGTTAGTCCTCGTATAGCTTCGTGCCGCATAAAAATGCGCGTTTAATTTGCTTAATTATGCAGAGAGCATAACCCAGTCAGTTGCCGGCAGCTGCTTTCCCCTGTTTTTCCATCCAAATTGAAACCTAGCCGCTATTTTATGTTCGATGTCGTTTAATTAACGCCAGCCCCCGTCTTTGATTTCTTTGGCATTTATGAAAATGTTTTCATTTGGTGTTTCCATCGGTTCCCCTCGGTTCGGGTTATCGATTCGGGGATCGCTGATGGTGGCTTTTCTCCGATTCTTCGCCTCGAAACTATTTGTTTATTTGTTTGTTTGTTTGTCTGCCGTTTTCTGTGTTTCACAGTTTATCTCTGCATCGGATTGCACTTCTTAATACAGAGGGAAAAAGGAGGCATTAAATATAAAAAATATATTTTCTTCCTAAAAGATTTCTAGCCACATTTTATATAATAATTTGTAGTGAAAACATTGGATACATGTTCTTAACAACCTTTTTATACTAACATTTCTAATGCATTTTGCTTTTCAATTCATGTTTTTATACCTCAAATAAAATGAAAATAATTGAAAAATTCATTAAATCAAAAATCCCTTTTAATAAAATTAAATTGTAACCATTTTTTATTATAACTCTAAATACTGACAGTTAAAAAAGCTCACAATTTCTCCCAGTGCAACTGAGTGTGTGGCCGTTGGCCGAGAAAAAAAATTGAAATGCGAAACGAGTGCAAACTTTAGTTTATTTCCATAGCCGTTTTTCCAATTATTCGCGCTGCTGCCGCGGCTGCCGTTGCCATAGCTTTTGCATTGGCTTCGACTTCAGTTATATATGCTGCTGATGTGGGCAGATTTCGATCAGCTGCCAGCTGGGTTCTCTCCCCCCCAAGTGCCGTGCCCACACTTGGCCCCCTTTCACCCACAGCCACAGAGAGCCGCATCCCAATCCTCTGAAGAAAACCCGCTGGCGGGGCGTTGGCGGCCATTCCAATCCACATTGCAGGCGAAATGAGTTTATGTCTGGGGCCACAATAAAAAATGATTGACGGGGCACTTCAAGTCGGGCGAAAAGGAGATATATCTGGAGATATATGCCGAGTTGCAGGCCCCGATGCCTGGGCTTAATAGATTTCGCATTAAGGCCGAGAGCGGCAGCAGGCGGGCAAAGGCAACTTAGTAAGGAGCGCACACTCCGCGCTAAAAGTATTTTGACAGCCGGTCGAAAAGATAAGCGATCGCCAAAAACCCAACAGACGACGATGACGAACTGATTTCATTCCGTTTCGTTTTGTTTTCGGGTTTCGGGCTGGGGTCTCACTCCTTGGCGGCTCTCCTGCAATTAGCAATAAGTCAGCTGTCATCTGGCCGGGCAGCAGAAAGTAGTATCTGTCCAGAGTCGAGTTTCGCTTCGCGGATTGATACAAATCAATGTGTCATGATGTCTGTGCTGAGTTTCTTTGCTTTTTTCTCGCTCTATCTCGCTGTCTGTTTTTGTGGGGGCAGACAACAAGATATTTACATTAAGCAGCAGCCGCCGCACAACCACTTAAGTCAACCGAACTGTTCGCCTCATTAACAAAGGCAACAGCCACACGAGTGGCGACTGCATCTCCAGCCGAAAAGGGAAATTAATCTTTTCATTTCGAATGCAGTCTTCGATGCTTTCCATTGGAAGTATGCACAGGGAAAAAACTAAGTTTTAATATTAACCAACTGCTTGAGTTAAGCCACGTTTATGGTTTGTTTTAAATACGTATTAATTATAAATTTATTAAAGAGAAGAATGTGGAATAAATCAAACGAGCCTCAAGCCAGATCACTCACAGATCGTTTTAATTAAGAAAAGACAAGTGCAACAGGTTATTTTTTAGAGTCTATTTTGCTTTTACCAAGAAAACTCCTAGTTAACGTTTAGACAGATTGAGCTGAAAATGAAAATTTCAAAATACATTTTCTTAATTGATCTTCAAAACTCCCTAATTTTTTTGCTGTGTTCTTGAGTCAGATATTATAGAAGACGTGCGCCTGCGCAGATACACAAGCATTTCTCCTTGGGCGGCTGTTGGCGAACAATTGAAACGCATTTGTCAACTGGCGTCGTTCCAAGCCTGACAAAGCAAATCATTAATTCTGAGCCCTGTACGAGTATATTGGGTCTTGTGTCTTGTCGCTGGCGGACACTCGCACTTGAGCTCGCAAATTGAAGGCAATTGCCGGCGATTATGCGAATGGGTGTGGATTTGAGTGTGGGTGTGTGCTTGGCAAGGCGCTAATTGAAATGTAGAGCAAAGCACAGGCACTTCCCGGATGTGGAGTAGCAATTGCATTTCCTAGTCAAACTCCATCCACACATACTCTCATATATATCTACCTATACAAATGCATATCTGATGTTGCAGTTGCATTTGCAATTGCCATAAAATTGCCCGTTTCCGCTGCCACAATTTCTGACAAAGATTTCGGATCTCATTTTTTCCAGCCGCGACACAATGTCAACATATGTCCGTTCTCCCTTGGCTCCGCGGAATCAATTGAATAATTGGGATTGTTGTGGTGTCGTGGCTGTGTTTGTTGATGCCACAAGTGGCAAATAAATGAAATTGATGCGTTTCTAAACTGGCTGGGGAAGTGTAGCGCTGAGTGCACTGCTGCACTGTACTTCTTCCCCTAAAGGAAAATGGGGAAAACGCTGGCGGCTTCACACGCATCTCTCACTCTCGCACTCTCTCTATAAATAGTTGCCCCTGGCCGCAAAAACCCGTGGAAATGGGGGAAAATTTTCTCACACATTTAGTGCGGCAGCATCTGGCTTGGCTTTTCACATATGCGCCACTCCGCCCCAGGAAAACCCCATCAGCAGCGAGTGCATTACGGAGCAGCAACGGCAACATGAGCCACATTAACTGCAACTGCAACATCAAAACCGCGATTAAAAATGTCACAGCCTTAGATGGATGTACAGTGAATGCTTGGTAGAGTGAACATTAGATTGTGAGCGGACATTAAAGAGAAGCAAAAGATTAAACATATATAAAAACAAAGAGGAATGATTTTTAAATAAAGAAAGCTAAATAATTTAAAGACATCTAAAAGTATTCTCTCGTATTCTCTTCTCGTTCACTGTATGGAGTATTTCCTGTAATTCAGTATGTGTCTGCGACTTTAACTCCTCTTTCCCTCTATTATTTTACGACTCAGTGTGGGATTAACTTAACTTACTATAAAGGGTGAAAGGGTGCCCTGGGAAATTTCATTGATGAACCGCATCGAAAGCGGGCGAATCGAATTCCCACGCACCCACAGACCGTTGTAAATCCACATTCAAAGTACATCCATATCCAGAGCCAAGTGGCATGCAGCATTAACATCATCATCATCGTCATCGGGGCCAACTTGATTGATGCCCCGCACCATAAGAGACCATCCTTCGGCACCATTTCCCTGCCCCATTTACATTTTATGCTGTGAATATTACGCATAATACGTGTTGTAATTACACCCGGAGTCGTCTGTTGGCCCCGAAAAAAAGGGGCGCTTATTGTGTCAAAATGTTGATTACGAAACGTGCCCGGTCGCCTGTTGTATCCACAAGATGTGTGTATCCACAAGATGCGTCACAGGGAAAGGCAACGGGGCCTCGGGAACCTCAGCCTCCGATTGCAATCAGATAAGTGGACGTTTATACAATTGCCTGACAAGTTTTGCCAGCTAGCACACATTATTATTTGCCCCGTGTATCAGAGTATCAGAGTATCTGGTATCTGCTGGATACTTTAGGTGTGGCCACACACCCAGTGAACCCGACCGAGCACACAAATACACGAAGCCGGAGATAAATTAGAACTTGAAACAAATAAATCGAAAGAGATTAGGCCAGGCAGCTTTGAGAAAGGAATTTAGAGTCGAAAAAACACACAAAACTAATTAATAAATTCATTCCCCAAAGCCCCAGCCCTGTGAGTCGAAAGCAAATGTCGCGCACAGTGGGGGCACAGCGAACCTTTGGCGCCTCCATGGCCTGGAATTTGTGCACGCAGAGAAATTTGTTACTATATAAAATAACTTAATTCCAGTTGAGTGCCTTAAAGCCCGACTTCCAGCCAAAAACGATATCTAATCAAGACACCACGAAGAAGGGCAAATCTTGAAGTAGCTCCTTGTCATACACCTTTTTCTCTCTGTGTTGTGTGCCACAGTTCATAATTGATGGTAGCTGTCGGTGCTGTTCAATTTGGATTAGTTTTGGAGTGGGAGTTGCCCCCACTGAAGGAGTCTTGAGTGACGGGCCAGGTCATCGCCTAGTTTCTTGACCGTGTCTGTCTCTCTCCCTCTATGACTTGCAGTTGCTGTTCGGCCGCTGCTATTGTTGTAGTTTTAATTAAATTGCACTAATTGTTTGGTATTATAATGGATACCCAACACCGGCAAGCCCGTCGCACCGACAGCGACTGCAATTAGCCATTCAAGGCGAGCGAAAGGCGTTTCCCCGGCCGCCGCACAGTGGGCCAAATAATTCATGTTTTATGGCAAATAAATTCAGATTGCCAAGACGGTGAATGCAATTAAAAGAGCTGCCAAGATTTGCATTTAATAGAGCTACTTTTTGCGAGCGGATACCCCACGGTTGCCTAAAAAACCAATTCCCGCAATGAGCAACATGTTGCTGCTGCTGCTGCTGCCGTGCTGCGTACGACGACCAACATTCGGGCTAAAAAAAGCAACAAGCAAAGCAGCAGGGCAGCATACAAGCAAGGCAGCAAAAGCAGCAAAGCAGCGTGGCATAATTGCCAGTTCGAATGCACGTTAATTAACCTCTTTTTCATGTTGTGCCCGGGTTTTCTTCGCTGGTGCCGCTGTTCCCCAGTCTTAAACGTTGCCAATCACCCAGAAGGATGCCCGGGCGTCCAGTTTCCTGTGTGCCACCTGATACCATTTCATATTTTCAGTGATGTTTTCTTCTTTTTTTTTAACTTATTTTGGACCCACCAGCAGGAGCCAGAGCTGGAGCCACTGTCTCATAACTGCACATTTTCATTGCTGGCCATTTATTTTGTTTCATTGCTGCACCGCAGCATCGCAGCCGGAGTCGCTATTGATTGCATGCTCCGCGCTCGTATAATGACAGTTTCAAGTTCTAAGCCAAAACGGCAAGTCAACTTGAGATGAAAGCAGCCATCCAGGCATTCAGCCATCGTCATCATCCAGGCCCCAGCCTCATCTTCTCATCATCTGAAGTCCAAGCATGTCCGAGTTGTTCTAGATTTCTTCATGATGTTGTAGCTGCTGCTGAGTCGCTGTTGCTGCTCAGTGTAATTACAAATAAGCGAAGCAAAGGCAGGAGGAGGAATTTCTAGGCTGCTCCTTTGGGCGCTAGTTGAAGTGTCTTTTTTTCTGGTCCGCTCCTTTTCTTTCTTGGGCTGCGGTCGCTGGACAAGTTTTGAGTGGATGCTGTTGCAAGTTGATGTTACTGCTTCGGCTTCTGCTGTTGCTGCTGCGTCTTAATTGCGCAAATTAGAACGCATGGCAGCTGCAACACAAACTGGGAGCTGGGTGTTTTGTGCTGCTGCCGCTGCCCATGGACAGAATGATGGGCTTCTCCTGCGGTCGCTTATTAAAAGCATTAAAGTCTATTATTACAGTAAGAACCACAAGGAGGAGTCATTGCTCCCTCAAGTTGTTAACCAGAAATGCATCGAATGAACATTAAGCTGGCAAATATGACAACATTTTAGGTACAGAGACGAGAACCAGCAGATATTGCTTGGGGCTGCAAAGCAACTTGCAACATGACCTCTTAACTCCCCAGCTAAGGCCATAATTCTGCATGAAATTGAAGCTGAGCACACGTATGGATTTCCAATCAATGGGGAAGTATATACAGTTCACAGGTTCAGGCTTGAACGTGGCCAAGTGTTACTTTGAGTACAAAGAGCTTAAAGTCATTATAAATTTAATATTAGGTTGGCAAATATCTCCCTTCCGCCTTTTTGTCTTTTGAACTTCGCGGCTATGTACAAAGCGCTACAGAGCTCGTATCTGGCCATAGTATACATCATTTGAAAGGTCTTGACATACCCTACAAAACGACGCTATGCATGATTAGTTTGGATATTTCGTTCAGTAGTTATAGACGCGTAAACATGGAGTTCACTAACGCCGAAATTCGCGCCATTTTAAAGTTTTCCTTCGTTAAAGGCAAATCCGCTAGATAAACGTTCCGTGAGATAAATGGTGTTTTGGGGGATGGTACTCTATCACTTCGAACCGCGGAGGAATGGTTTCGACGATTGACGGCCAGGAAGGTTTTGCTGTGTGTTTGGTGGGATTGGAAG